>WBNO01026735.1:329889-344116 GCA_013400575.1 Peucedramus taeniatus | reverse complement strand
TCCGCCTGGCACTCCCCGTCTGGGGACCCTGCGGCCACCCCCGCAGCCGGACACCCAGGAGGGGCACGGGTGGGCACGGCCGACGGCCTGTGCCAGGAGCATCCCGGCGGCGCGGCACCCCCCCTGCCCGGGCACCCCGGGGGGCCCGACCCGGCCCGGTCCCGTTCTGCCAGAGTGGGTGCAAGGAGACAGGACTGTGGGTGGGCAGGAGACAGAGCCTGGAAGGTTCCGGGTGAGAGGGTGGGCACGGGGGTGGCAGGGGTGGCACGAGGAGGAAGCCGTGCATTCAAACACACACGCGAAGGTCCGGGAATATTAAACTGCATTGCAGATAAATCCCCAACATAAATATCGTGAGCTGCTCTGCCACGGGGGGGCCCAGCAAGGAGATTTATAGCCCAGCAATTCCCACGGTGGCCCCCCTCCAGTGCCTGGGTACTCTGGCCCCCTGTGGCCATCCTGCCTGTCGTGCTCAGGGGTGCCCTGCTACCCTCACCCTTCCGTGCCAGCACATCCCTGGGTGCTCAGAGGGGGCTCTGGGTCTCCTGGGTGTTGGGGAGGGACAGCACACACTGGGTGCTGTGCTGTGGCATGGGGCCCTGCTTGTCACAGCACAGGTGGCTCAGTGATGTGGGACCTGCTGCCTTGTGCTGTGGGTACTATGGGCTGGCCCCAGGCACAGCTCACTCTGCCTGGGGCTGCTGAGGCTGCTCTTTCCTGTGCTGGGGTGCTGGGCATGGCCCGGGCACGGTGCCTCCTGCAGCAGCCAGACACAGCATCACCTGCACAGGCAGTGACACACATGCACATCACGTGTGCACCCACACACACTGACATGCACCAGCACAGACACACACTCTCACACACATTCTCACACTCAAGCATGCACTGCCATCCATGTGTACCCTGGCACACTATACACAAGCTCAGGTGTTGCAGCTCAGCTTTCCTGAGGCACATGCCAAGGCAGAGAGAGTGATGAACCCCATGAGAGAGAGACACCTCAGGCTTGGGCATCCCAAGCAGCCAGGTATCACCAACCCCAGTGGGATGCAAGGCACCCAGTCAGGCTGCTTCATGGTTGGGCACAGGGAATCCAGCCCTGCTGCTCATGAGGGCTCTGGCTGGAAGACAGGGGCATGGGACTCCCCATGCCTGCACTTACCCAGCTCTGAGACACACTTGGTACCTTGGTTGGAGCATGATGGATGCACATGGCAGGCGGGGAGGGCCTGGTGTTATTAACAACCCTGGGTATTGCTCCAACAGGGCTGTAAAAATTAAAGGCGTGCGGATATAAAATAATGGATAAATCTGAGCTGGCCGCAGAGTGCTGCGGTGTCCCGCAGGTGTTGGCATCTCAAAAAGCCAGGGTACAGCAGGTGTGGGATGGCCACCTGTGGGTAAATATGGGGCATCAGGCAGTGCCTGCACCTACTTCCAAATGCTGACTTTCCCAAAAAAAGTCCGCTGAGTGCCCTGAGAGGATGCGCAGGCAGTGCCAACCTGTGGAACTGGTACTGTGAGGCAAGCAGCTGCTGCTGGAGCTGGAATGGAAGAGTTTACCCCTTTGCAGACTGGGCTGAGGGACAGGGCACCTGCTTCTGGTTGCCCAGGCACTGCCCAGCCCACACACACCCAACAGCAGGATCCGTGCCATGGGGCCAACACACCCAGAGATCACCAGGTGGGTGTGATCATCCCGTGGCCCTGCGCTCATCATCACCCAGCTCGCCAGCCCCACTCCGCCCTGCTCATCCCGCGGGCCACCCCGCCGGCATCCTCATTTTCCCCAAGATTAGCCGCGGCGCGGGAGCCTCCGCGCATCGCCAGCAGGTGACAAATAAGATTTTTCCACTCTCCCGAGCACCCGGCATGGGTCTGTCATTGAAAATGCAAAGCAGCGCGGTGCCAACCTCCGCCATCCGCCCTCACCTCTGTCAGCCCCTCAGTGCTGAGCACCCAGCCAGATGAACCCCCCCCACCATCACCGCTAGACCCCCGCTCCACCCGCTGCGCTCCCTCGGCAGTGCTGGGGCGCAGGGCAGCAGCAGTGAAGGCTGGGGTGCCTTCACGCCCAATAAAATAGGGCAGGTTCCCGGGGATTTCTTAGAGGGGTGCTAGTCTGGGAGCGTCAGCCTGGGTGGGCAACACGGCCTCATGGTACACATGCCTGGTGGAGGTTGTCCCTTACACGAAACACTTGGCCCAAGACTTGCCTTTTTAGGGTGGGCATCGCCCCACAAGTCCCACCCCAAGGAAGCCCATCCCCAGCACCCAAGGCGGGAGTACGAGAGTGCTCCGCCCCACAGCTGGGTACATCCACCCATTACCCACAACCCTCACCCATGGACTCACCTTTCCCAAATCCCTCACTCGTCGTCCTCGTCCCCCTCCCCCCCAAAACCCCTCGGTTTCCCCCAGCTCCAAACCTGGCATCCCATTAGTGCCGTGCCCCCAGCCCAGAGCAAGGCACTCCCCCAGCAGCCCCCAGCCCCACTCCCCCCGCCGCCGCCGCGTCTCCCCTCCGCTATTGTCAGAGGGTTGCCTCTGCCTCTGTCTGCGAAATTAATTCGGAGGTGGAGAGGGAGAATTATGTAAAGTGTGGTTATTCTGGAGCGGCGGGGGAAGCGCGGCTGATGGCAAAGTGCCTTTTTGTGTGTTTAATATGCATTTTTTTCCAGCGGTGCATTTTCAGGCGGGTAATTTGCTGTCTTTTCAGACCCCGATCAGTATCATTTCTCCGGCAATGACAGCTTTTATTTGCACTGAAATGAATGCTGCAAAATTTCCAAGAAATAGCCGAGGCCCTGTTGGCTGCCCACCCCCGCAGGGCCGGGGCATGGGCACCCACCCCCGCGGCCCCCTGCCCACAGCCCCGCTTGGCAGCAGAGTCCTGGGGCTCTGGGCAGATGCGTGTGCCAGTTTGCACACCCCGAGTGCTCAAGAGTGTGTGCTGCCCTGGCTCCCCCTTCCTGAAGCCCCGTGTGCACATCAGGGTGTCACACCTAGGGGTGGGCATACACACCCACACCAACGTGTGTGCACATACAGACACCCCTTGTGCACGGGCACAGCCCCCAGCACAGCACTCCTTCCCTTGTGAACATGCCTCTCTCCTAGTTTATGCATATCCCTGCCTGAGCATCTACACACACACACACACACACACACACACACACACACACACCCCGACACACACACCTCCTTGTGTGCTGGTGGGCTCCCTCCCCACTTTGTATCTCAGACCTTGGCATAGCACCCCTGATCCAGAGTACCAGGAGGGTTTGGGGGTCCCCCACTCACCGTGCTCTACCCCAGCACAGCCCAGTGCTCGGGGAAATCAAGGCACAGAGGGGGCAGGCACAGATGGGTGCTCTCTGCACAGTCCATTCCCTCTGGGCACAGACAGCAATGGGTGGGAGTCTGGAGGAGATGCAGGGGTGTGAGTGTGGTTGTTTGTCTGCACCTCTGGCTGTTGGGAAAGAGGAAAAATGCTGTTTGTGTAGGTGTGTGCCGCGTGGGCGTTGCGTGCCAGAGCCGCGGTGCAGGCATGTGGTGCTGCCTTTGTAGGGGCTGTGATGCTGCATGTACACACCTGGCTGTGCATGTGTGTGCCCGTGTCAGTCCCCTCCCCATCCCATGGTGTGTGTAACAGTGTGACAGTGTATCTGCAGCAGTGCTGTGGGCACACGTGTCCATGTCCGTGCGTGGGCATCTCTGACTGGGACAGCAGCCCTGGATGTGCCCAGGCAGATGTGGCCCAGGTGTGACATGAATGGTGTTGCAGAGTGCTCATGCATGAGCAATGCTTCACCCCCCTACGATGCTGTGGGGGATGCACAGTCCTGAGCCTGGGGTCCCATACACCCCTAGCCCCGGGCCCCCACCTGCAGAGGTGCTGGTGCTTGGCACGGCCAAGGTTAACTCCGCTGGAGCCCATGGGCACAGTGAGGGGAAGCTTTAATTTAATGAAGTGTGAGGCTTTTTATGGGCTTTTAATTACGTGGTGATAATTAACATTATAGGCCTCCGGTCCCGCTGGTGCCAGGCTGCCCTGTGCCAGCTTCCGACTGTTTGTAAATAAATCCCACGGGATGCGTGGTGCTCGCCCCAGGGCACCCAGCTCCTGCAGCAGGGAGCAGAGCCAGCCCCAGCCCCCTCCTCCCCAGCCACAGCACAATCCACTGCAAAATGTGGGTCTTCACCATTTTTCCCCCAGCTGCACCCAACCACCTGGGTTTTGCCAGCCCTCTGCCTGACCAGAGCTGCCAGCCAGCAGTGCCAAGTTTGGTGAGAGCAGGCACAGGGAGCAGTGGCAGACTTGTCACCCCTGCTGGAGCTCAGCCTGGCCGGGAGCAGCCCCCTGTGCTGGGGCTAATAGGAAGCAATCCATCAGACAGCACTGGGCACACTGCCCACCCGCCAGGCACCCGATGGATTTATCGTCCAGCACCCAGGCAATTTCCTGCCCTCCTCTAATCAATAAGGGAGGGCAGGGGGCAAGGCCAGCTTCCCCTGGCAGGTCTTGATGTGTGTGGGGAAATAAAAATGCCCCAAGAAACAGGTCAGGAGACCCAGGTATATGGGTAAGGACCCCACCACAAATAATTTCCCCATCTCCTGCCAGCATCAGGGGATCAGCACCCATAGGGGTGGGGGGACTACAGATTAAAGCATCTGGATGGCCCCCATCCAACAGCACTGGGGGTATGAAGCAAGATCCAGGATGCCATACACTGCAGCCATTAGGGCCAGCACCCGATTGCTTCCCCCACCCACCCAGCCTCACACAGGGAGCCCAGGCCTCTGGGCTCCCCTCCCCCACCCTTTCCCATTTAATTTTTCCTAATGAAAGGCAGGAGGATGGCGGGGAGCTGGGGCACCAAGGTCGAGGCTGCCTTTAATCAATCCCCGCTGCTGGCTGGGTGCCCGGAGGAGCTTGCGGAGGAGAGGATGGGGGCTGCGGCAGGGGAGGAAGTACAGAGGGGGTTGCAGGGTGCAACTAAGGGGCTCCCAGCAGACAACTGGGGCACCCAGGGCTTGCCTCCCCCCCCCAGGACCCTGCTGTGCCCTACTCCTAAGAAAAGGCACCGTGAATGCACCGAGCTGCCCATCCAGCCCCAGAGCTGTGCCAGGATCCTGCCAGGGCAGCTTTAATCCTCTGCAGGAGACATCCCCAAAAATCAAACCCCCTCCCTGCACTCACCTCTCACTGTGGGGTACCCTCTTTGCCCACCAGGATGGAGACACTGGGGCCATCCTCCGGCTCAGGCTGCTAAAGGCACCGGGCAAAGGAGTGTGCAGGGAGCCGGGGGAACCTGGGGGTCACCTAGAGCTGGGTGCTGGTGACAGCACTCACCCCGTGCACCAGCACGGTGGGGCCCAGCCCACGGGTGAGCAGCTCCAGCTGGTGCAGGTAGAGCGGGTAAAGGCTGGTGTCAGCCGGCGGCCGCGGCAAGTACAGGAAGCGCACGGCTGGCGCAGGGCTCTGCTCCAGGACCAGTTTGTTGGCGGCACACACGTACTCATCTGACACTTGGGCGGTGTTGGTCGGGAAGTTCACAACCCCTTCCTCCTCTTCCTCCTCCTCCTCTGCTGGCCCTCCTGGGGGTCCATGGCAAGTTTGCCAGTGCAGGCGGGTGATGGCATCCCAGGGCACCAGCTGGATCTGGGCCTGGATGCGCAGGTCCTTGAGGAGCTGGCGCAGCTTCTCCTCCTGGGCGTGGGGCATGGTGCCTGCCTCCACGCAGAGGAAGAGGCGCAGGCGGGCCCGGCGCCAGGCCCGCGCCATGTTGAGGACACAGGCCATCTGCAGCAGGAACAGGCTGCAGGTGTCGGCGTAGCGGGCGCTGTCGGGCCGCAGCAGGTTGACGGGCCAGACGTGGATGGTGGGCGGGGGGCTGGCGGCCCGTCGCAGCTCCCAGGCCTTGTCCAGGCTCTCCAGCTGCCGGGCCAGCAGGACATTGCGAAGCATCTTCAGGGCATCAGCCACAATGCCCACGTACTCCCGGGCTGACAGCAGTTTGGGAGAGGTGGGTGCCCGCAGCGGGGGGAAGCCCAGGGGGACCTCCTCACGGGCACTGGTGAAGGCGGGGTGCCGGGCGAGACCATCCTGTGGTGCCTCATCGTCATAGAAACCCAGCACCAGGGTGTTGGGGCGCATCCCGCCTGCCAGAGAGACCGTGCCAGCCCAGCTGAGCAGAGGCAGAGGGCTCCACCAGCCCTCCTGGCACTGCAGGTGTCAACAAACCACAGCTTGACTTTGGCATTGCTCACCCTGCCAATTTCAGACCCCTCAGGATCACACCTAGAAGCTCCAAGACCTGACTTGATTTTTGCACTACCCACTCAATATCTCTCCCACCTGGCTTTGGGACTGCCCACACCGGGCGCTTCCAAACCCCTTGGCATGTCTCATCCAGATGTCTTCAAGCCCCTCAACGCTGTCAATAGTGATGCTTCCAAACCCCAACCTGCCTACGGCACTGCTAACCCCAGGTGCTTCCAAGAGCAAACCTGGCTCTGGCATCAACCATCCAGGTGCCTCCAAACCCCTTGGCACTTCTCAGCCCACAGGGACAGCAGAATGGACCCTCATCCATGTCCAGACCAGGAACCACTTACCAAGGCCAGAGGTGAAGAGGAGCTGCCGGACACCGTGCCGCACTGAGGGTGCAAGGGTGAGGCTGACAAAGGCCTTGACATTCAGTTTGTCCACCAAGCTGAGCCACGAGTCCTGCTGGGGCTGCAGCGGGTCTGAGGGCAGCATGTCTGGGTGGGGGACAAAACCAGCATCAGTGGTTAGATATCCCATACTGGGACTAACCCTGGGGTCCACCCCTACTGCAAAACCCTGTGCCCACCACAGCACCCGTAAGATGGAGAGGGGGACATAGGTGCTTACAGAGAGATATAAAATTGTACATAAATGTATAAAAAAAACCCAGGCAGCCCCATCCCCACTCCCCAATTTCAGGCCATTAGTCACCACAGCAACAGGAGGGAAGGGGGAACAGAGCCTGTGCATCAGCCATGACATGTGCCAGGGAGAGCACGCGTGTGCAAACCAACACACATGAGAGTGCAAACACCCCCAAGACACCTGGACACACAGCAGCAGGCATGAGGTGAGGATGGACACAGGCACACACGTGTGCAAGGCTTTGCCAAGTGAGTGCCCATGCGTGTGCTGGCTGTGTACAGGCACTAACCTGGCTGGCACATGCCTCAGGTGCACACCAACACTGACACATGCAGGAGCCCCACGTGCATGTGTAGGGATGGACACTTGTGCACACGCATGTATAAGTGTGTGTGCACAGGAGGTGTGGGACAGACACAACTCACTGATATCCCCCATAGCAGCCAAGCCCAATGTGCCACACATGTGCCCAAAACGTTGACATTCCCCAGCCATTAGCTGGTCAACAGTGTCAACCCAAGAAGCCTGGGAGTTCTCTAGCACCATACCAAAGTGCAGAGACCTTTAGCACAGGACACAGTGCAGGTCCTCACCCAAGTCCTGCAGCTCCACATGGCCCAGGACGTAGAGGCCACTCTTCTTGAGGTCATTGACAAAGTCGATGAGGCGGGCGCTGCCTCGCGGGTTCTGCACCATCAGCAGCATCTGCGGGCGCCAGAACTTGACATGGTCCTTCCGCACATCCAGCATCAGCAGGTACTTCCGCACCTGGAGGACAAAGGGAGGGAAGCAGGGGAGGAACCCTTTTTGTTTCACCAAACCACCCCCTCGGGATGCCAGTCCTGAGGACATGCTGCCCAGGACACAGCTGAGCTGCCACAGGGACACCAGCTTTCCACCCCACAAGGGGACAATAGGAGGACAGCACTTACCTGATGAAAGATGAGGGCCTGGCTGATGTAGCCCCAGGTGCTGCTGGGTGAGAGGTAGTGAAGGGCAAGGAGAAGGAGGAGGAGGAAGCCCAGGCTCGCCGAGGCTGACACAGGGCTGATGAGGAACATCATGACACAGCAGCCTGCGATGCCCAGCAGGCACGTGTGCCAGGTGAAGTACCGGAAAGTGGGCCTGCAGCAGGGAGGAGGGGACACCTGCTATCATGTGGTGCCCATGCTGCCTGTAGGGAAGGCATAGCAGGGGAGCTGTGCCAAACAGCCACACCACCCACCCCCAGTGATTCCACTGTGCCAGCCCAGGGCATGTCAGGCACCCCATGTGCCTGGAGGAGAAGTTATGGAGGGGATATGGTATCTCCCAGGGCAGTGGGCAGCCTGTTGCTGCCAGCCCTGGGCAGACAGGGTAATGACAGCCATGGGGCTGGCACTGTTCTGGAACACCCAGGTAGTAATGGGCAGTGCATGGCAGCACTGCCAGCCATGGTGCCCGCTCATTCTGGTGCGGGGAGCAGAGGCGGGGAGGCGAGAAGCTGTTATTTTCTCTAATTGCTGTTTTTCCTGAAAGGTAATTAAAATCCTTTTCCGCTGTGCTTGATGCAGACCTCGGTGAGGAGAGGGGGGAGGCACCAGATGTGGGGTGGGTGAGGGGCCTGTTGCTACCCATCCCAGCAGGCTCCCCCCAGGCACTGATCCTGCCCCATTCCGTGCCAAGTCAAGGAAGCAGCTGGGCAGGGCAGATGGGAGCCAAGCCACAGCCTGGCACAGGTATCAGCTCTCCCTTGGGAATGGGGCCTCTGGGGGACTCCCAGGCAGTGCCACCCAGCCCTACTTGCGCAACACCTCTGCCCACCTGGGGGACTCTCCCTGCTGTGGAGTCAGCATCCTGCACTGAGGGCAGTGGGAATCACCCAGGAGGGAGATCAGACTGCCCAGGGCCATTCCCTGCACCCCAGATTTGGGCAGCCCTACCAGCCCAGCCTCACATCAGAGCACCCCAAACCCTGCACCACAGCCTGGGCCTGCCTGCCACACATACTCCTTCTTCCTGGAAGATATTTTCTCCTCCTCCCACCCAGAATCCTCCTTCTTCCCTCCCCCTTCTCCGTTAGTTTAATTAGCGCTAATGGAAAGTGGGCTCCATCACTGCTTGGCAAACTGCCCGGGGGATGCCGGCCGGGCACAGGCTATAAATTACCTCTGGAAAGCCCAAGGGGAGGGGGCGGGTGGTACCCAGCAGTGCTGGATTTATCCGTACCCTCTCAGCAAAGCAGTGCCAGTGCACGAGAGCCGTGCCAAGACAGTGCCATTCCAGGACCTGTCCCCTTCTCTCTCCCACGGATAGGGGTGTCTCTGTCCCTCTAATGGCCAGGAGAGGGGTGTTCGCATCTCTGCCCACCATCTCATCCTAAATCTCAGGCACAGGAACAGCAGGGGAATCACAGATAGAAGAATGGAGGGATGGGTGCCTGCCAAGCATCACAGCACAGCCTCTCTCCCCTGTGGCAGTGGGTACCTGAAGTTGGGGGCTGAGGCCCATTCCAGTGCCAGGCAGGCCAGGTTGACAGTGGCATAAACCAGGAGGAAGAAGATTGTCACGACACTTGCAATGGTGTTGAGCTTCCCAGAAAAGAGCACAACCTGCAGAGAGCACAGGGTGAATGCATGTCCTGGGATGGCACGTCAGACATATGCCCAAGCCACCCCTGTCCACTTGGGGTGTATCCCAGAGGTATGATGGGTAAGGGTACAGACAGGAATCCCTCTCCCTTTTTGTGATTTATCCTTAATTTATGGGATACCTCCCACCTCAAGGAGGGAAGGGCACAACTGCAGCAGTACACCCAGGGCAGAGGGGCTGGGGGAGGAATTCCACGGGGCAGGGGGACATGCAAGGCTCCACAACACCCAGCCCAGGTGACAACCAACCTTCACCCAGTGAGGCCAGGAAAGAAGCATCGCTGACAAACTCACCTGAACCACCAGCCAGGAGAGGATCACTGCCATCACTGGGTTCCCACTGGCAGATGTCTTCTTGGCCAGTGTCAGTGCCCGGCCTGCAAGGCAGAGCAGGGAGGCTGGGCTGGGACACCTCAGTAGGCAGCCACAGGTTCAACCACCAGCCAGGAGTCCCATCCCCACCCTGAGTGCTGGGGCGGGGGCAAATTCCAGGACATGCAGGTGACCCAAATGTGCACACACCAACCCACAAACCATCACCTCCACATCAAGAAGGGAGTTCCCTGGTGTCAGGGCTGGTCCCCAGCAGGGACAACCTGCTGAGTGGGCTCCAACGAGTGCCAGTGCATTCTGGGCACTCACCAAAGAGATCATCCCGGGCCAGAGCGTAGAGGATGCGGGATGCCCCGATGAGGTTGCTCATGGCTGCAGAGAGAGTGGCAGCATAGATGCCCACAGTGACCAGCGGTGGGAAGATACTGATGTCACGCAAGAAGCCATAGTCTTTCTGCAGGAGGATCCTGGAGAGGGACACAGACACATCAGCATGTGTCTCAGCCCAGGTGAGCATGCCCTGGCACCAGGCACACCCTGGCATGCGGAGAGGTGGCCATACCTGTTGCAGGTTGCACACATGAGGAAAGCCAGCAGGTTGTAAACGAGGTAGGTGAAGAGCACAGCAGAGATGGTGCCCCGTGGGATGGAGTAGCTTGGGCGCTTCAGGTCCCCTGTGGGCAGGAGCAGGCAGCATTAGCATCCACAGGCACAGCACACCCCTGATCTCTCCCAGTTCCTGTTCCCGGTGCCACCCTGCCAGGCACCCCCTGTCCATACCTGACATGTTGGAGCCTGCCATGATGCCAGTGCAGCCGTTGAACATCACTGCAAACACGGAGCTGAAGCTCATCATCTGCCCAGTGGTGTAGTCCACCCCATACTCACCTGCAGGACACACGGGCAGGGGCTGTGACAGACTGTCCAGGGTGGCACACCCCCACCACAGGCCCTCTCCTCAGTGTCCTCACACATAAACTACAGGAGAAACCACCCCAAAGCACCTGCTTTGTGCCCACAAGCTGCCCCCACCCTCGAGCAAGCCCCATGTGATGTGGGCATGGCAGGCAGGGTGGGAGAAGCCTCTCCTCACCGCCCAGGTTGTCCCGCAGGGTGTTGAGGGAGAAGCCGGTGAAGAAGCCATTATCAGTCTCAGTGCCATTGCCATTGGGCAGGCGGATGGGCACCTTCAGGGGCCGAGTGGCGAAGAAGCTGACAAGGATGGTGCCCAGGACAGCTGCAACGATGAGGAAGATGAGGAAGGTGGCCTTGGCGTAGATGGAGGCACCCACGAGGCACACGAGGAGGCAGAGCGCCAGCAGCACGGTGCCGTAGAGCAGCTCGTACCAGTAGCTCTGGGGCAGGACGTGGACGCCTGTGCCCGCTTCTTGCCCTGGGCAGAGACAAGTCAGGATCAGCAAGACTTGGAGGGGGCATCGCTGGGAGCTGAGAGCTGCTAGCATGGTGTCAGGCATGATGGGCACCAAGTCACTGGCCAGAGGGCTGGATGAGCCATGGCTGGCTCCGCTGGACATGGTGCTTGGCATGCCTGGCACAGCAAGAGGGCTGCTCAGGTAAGGGACACCTGCTGTCCCCTGCCACCACGCAGAGCGGTACTCACCAGGCGGGATCCCAAAGCTGTCCACCACTGCCTCCACCAGCCCCAGCACATAGAGAGCACTGCCACACACATTGGCCAGAAAAAACATGATCCCGATGCTGCCCCCAAACTCCGGGCCCAAGGCACGGCTGATCATATCTTGCTCGAGTCAAAGGAAGATGTCAGCAGCACAAACCACCATCGGATGCTCCCACCCCTCTCTCCCAGGCCAACAGGGTCCCAGCCTCAGCATGGCACACCAAGGCCACTGGGTAGTCACTCAGCTTTGTCCCATATGCCCTGTCCCAGCAGCACCCACAGCAAAGGATACAGTAGGCTCCTCCAGCATCCAGTGCCCCGTTGGTGGCAATGGCACACACAGACAGCACCGTCATGCCAATGATGAAATAGGCCACTGTGAACATGGCCAGGGCCTGGTACAACCCAGCATGACCCACCACGAACCCTGTCGAGGGTGAGAGAGGCCAGTGTGCCCATTAGCTGAGCATGGACGACCTGCAGGACAGAGTCCCTGGGCACTGCCACCACACAGACCTCACCCCACTGAGGCACGTGGTCACTCCCATCCCTGTGCCCACAGCTTCCCCCAGAACCTGCCAGCCCCCTCCATTCCAGGATGAGGATGCTTCCACCTCCCACCCACAGCAGCACACACCAGTGTCTCCCTCCCTCAGGATATCTCCATTTTCCACCCGTCTCTGGCCCAGGTGTGCCCAAAACCCAAACAAACAGGGAAGGGGCTCTGCTGCTGGGACCCCCGTGCCCTGCTGCCACCCTTGTTCCCCAGAGTGGGGAGTCAGGAGCTCCCCACAGGGATCCTGTAGCTGCCCCGCTTGCCTACAGCACAGCAGGAAGTAGAAGCAGTCCGGGTGTCCCTGCCAGCCAGGGCACGGCTCCCGGGGGCGTGGGTGGGTGTTCCCGCAGAGAGGGGGCCCAGAGCCCCCCCGGCCCTGCCCGGGGTGACGGGAGCGATCCCGGCTGGCGACACTGCGGGCAGGAAGGGGATGCCCGCGGCTGTGGGCGATGCCCTATCTCAGCCACAGCCAGGCCGCGGATGTGCCCGCGGGAAAGGCAAGGGGGGGTGACCGGGGCACCGGCACCGCAAGGAGCCCTTGGGGCGACAGGCTGGCTTTGAGGGCACCCGCTGTGGTCCCCAGAGAGCCGGAGGGCATCCGAGTGCCAAATGTAAGGGTGGGTGAGGGTGTTGGTGGAAATAAAGGGATGCCCCAAAAGCACTGTGGGCCTAAGTAGGAGGCGCTGCTAACCCAGAAGATCTGGGGAGCATGTGAGGTGTGGGGGAAGCGGGGAGCTGACAGGGAGAGCCTTGGCCCCCCAGAGTAGGAAAGTTCTTCTTCCTGGCAGCTTTCCCTCCCCTCCACCCGGCACCTCCCCTACAACCCCGGGGTATCACAGCCCCGGGCGGGGGGCCAGGCCAGGCAGGGAGAGGCCGGTGCCCGCTGTGGGGCTGTGGGAGACAGAGCCTCTATGAAGACCCCAAGCAGGGGAGTGGGAAATGGGTGAATGATGACAGGAGAGCGCCGTGCCCCCATCTTGGGGGGGTCTCCCAGACACGGGAATGGTCTCAAGGTCCCCCCCATGGCCCGGCAGGGCCCCCGGGCACGCAGCCAACTCCCGCCCTGGGCTTTCTGTGGGCGGAAAGCGAAAGAGGAAAAGCTTTTCCCGTTCCCGCACCAGAGCAAACATTGCCCGCCCCCACCTGCCCCGGGCCATGCTGGGGCACCTACCCACTTCAGGCCCCCCAAAAGGCTGCCAGCTGCCCCAGTCCATGCCCATCCTGCCCCCTACATCTCCCAGGGGTCACAGTAACAGACTCGTAACCAAACTGAGGACAGACTGGGAAATAATGTGTGCCCTTTGCACACACACAGAGGAGCAGCTGAGTATCTGCTGGGGGACACCAGGGTTCTGCCCTTGGTACACCGGATTGGATGCGGGAGAGAACTGGGGTGCTGGAGCCTAGCACTGGAGGATGCCTGGCAAGCAGCGGGATCCCAGCACTAGGGGACAGGTGGACATGAGGGCACTGGAATCCCGTTTAGGGAAGGCACTGGGAAGACACAGGAGTTCTACTCCCGGAACACCAAGATTTTGAACTATGGTCCCTTATGCGGGTCCCTAGCATCCTAATTGTGTTCCTGTCCTGCAGGTTCCTGTCCCTGGGTCCTGAGACCCGAGCCCCCAGCCGAGTGGGGTCAGGTGGGGACACACAGCACTGGGACCCCAGCCCGGGCCGGAACTGGGCAGGCAGGGGAAAGGCACGGGGGCCCCAGACTGTGGGCAATGGAGGGGAGCACTGGGTACGCACTGGAGGGGAGCACTAGGACTGCAGCAGAGACGGAGGCCCAGGAGAGGGCACTGGGAGGGCACTGGCGACCCAGATTGGGTGGCTCGGGGCTCCAGAGGCAGGGGCCCCGGGATTAAATGGGGGCCGGGCTGGGGGTACCAGGCAGAGCTGGTGACTCTCGAGGGGCCCCGGGTCACGGCCGGGAGCGGGGGGTGCCCCGGGGGCGGCGGCACTCACCGAGGCGCAGGAAGAGGACGACGCTGAACATGGAGAGCAGCGTGGGCACCACAACGCCCAGGAATGTGGGCAGCTTGCGGGGGGTGGCCGCGGCCCGGCCGCGCTCCCGGCCCCGCTCCTCTTCGGCCGAGCCGCCGCACAGGCGGTACGTGAGCAGCGCGCTCCGCTCCGAGCTC
>WBNO01026735.1:287621-326741 GCA_013400575.1 Peucedramus taeniatus | reverse complement strand
CCCGGGGCCCGCAGGAGGGAGGGTGGCGCGGCCAGGGTTTGGCGTGAAAATGATCAAGGGCCGCGGGCAGCGCCGGAGCGCAGCGCCCGTCTGATGCTGCCCGCCCGGAGGCCTCGTCGAACAAAGGCGGCATTGAGGCCCCGGCTGCGCCCCCCCCGCGCCCCCCGCCCCGAGCTGGCATCTTGGCGCGACATTAATGAACTCGCCTGTTTGTGCTCCCCCGGCCCCTCTCTCCTCCCACCGCCCGGGGGGCACCGTATATATCCATCCCTCCTTGCCTGCCTCGGGCATTTCGGGGGTTCCCCCCGCCTGCCCCCCTTTGCCCGCCCGGGGATGGAGCAAAGAGGGAAGAGGACACGGGACGCTCTTCTCGGGGTCCGGCTGGTCCCCCCCGTGCTTTTGCTGCCGCTGCTGCAGCTGGTGGGGGGGGCTCCCCTGGGCCAGAGGCTGTACCCCATGCCGGCCAGCATCCTGCAAGGTCAGTGGGGCACAGGGACGGGGGCGTCTTTGCGGGAGAGTTTGGCTGCAGATGGGGTGGCTGTAGGAGACGGGACCCTTGGGCTCACTCTCAGGTAGGGTGGCAGCACACGCAGGATGGCCAGGTCTCTGTCAAAACCCCCTAAAACCCGGGGCATGCCTGTGCTGCCTGGACTGAGTGTCAAGTGCTGCCAGTGGCACTAGGGGACACAGGGATGCAGGGAATGCTGTGGTTCATTCCCTGTGGCACCAGCACTCCCTCTGGCCCTAGTACCCGTGCCACTCCGAGGGGACACTCTGCCAGGGCATGGCCAGCAGGAAGGTGGCTCTGCGTGGGTACAGGTGGTCACTGATAAGGGCACGCAGGGCAATGCACACGTAAGGCAGGCACAGGACTGCACACACATGGGCACATGCAGGGACATGCAGACACGGGCACACGGACCCTGGTGCACACAAGCGTGCACTCAAGAGTGTGCACAGAGGTACACATGTGGGCACACCTGCCTGGGTTCACACCCTGTCTCCATGTAAAACAGGCACACAGAGACCTGGGCAAACACCCAGGTGTGCATGTGACAGCCCCAGCAGGGAGGTGACACTGGTGGCTGTCACTCTAGGCAGTGTCAAAGGGTGACAGGCTGTGCCCAGCCTGACACCCGCCGTGGCAATACCCGGGTGCAGTCACCAGGCGGGCTGGGGGCACGCCGCGGCTGTGGTGGGGGGCAGCGGTGGGGGCTCCGGGGGTCTCAGCAGCCTGTGTGTACCTACCAGCACTGTCCAGCCGGGGGACGCTGGTGCTGGAGGCGGCGCTGAGGAGCGCTCTGCTGGCACTGGAGCGGGCGCTGTCCGAGCAGCAGCGGCAGCGGGGCGCCTGCGGGCTCTGTGCCCCCTGCCTCTTCCCACCCTGTGCCAACATCACCGGCCGCTGCCCACGTGAGTCATGACCCCATTACCCCCACTGCCCTGCCCTGTCCCCAGGAGACCCCTACCCAAACAGAACCCAGGATCCCCAGCCAAATTCAGCCCAAGAGTCCTATCCAAACACCGTCCCATGCCCAGAAGATCCTACCAAAACCTGCACCCGTGCATGGGGGACTCTACCCGAATATTTATTTGGATGCCTACATCATTCTCTAGAAAGCCTGTCAAAATGATACCCCAAGATCTTACCCAAACCATACTCTCATCCTCTATAGGCTTAACCTACAGGCTTTTACCAAAACAGTGCCCAGACTCCTGAAACATATCCCTAACTGCTAACGACCCTGCCCAAGCAGTTCCCATTGCATCTACATCTTACCCAAACACCTGGAGCCCTAGCCAAATCATTGCCTGATCCCTTGTGAACTTTTCAGATATTCACCCCAAAAATGTACCCCAGTACCCAGAAGACCCTACCAAAACATGCTGACTCCACAGCCTACCACGCTCCCTTCCCACCCATCCCCAAGCAGAGTCTGGGGTGGCCTGGGCAGAGGAGCACAGGGTGGACACGGCAATGCCCACAGCCCTGCTGTCCTTGCAGCGCCAGCCGTGCCCCCTGCCATGCCCCCCAGCTGCCAGGCCCTGCTGGATGCCCAGGCACTGCCCGAGCTGCCCCAGCGCAACAGGGCGCTGAGCCAGGCCTGTGCCCCCTACCAGCGCCTGTGCCCGCCCGAGGGGGCCCTGCACAGCTGCGCCCCCCTCAGCGCCCAGCTCTGCCGCCACCGCCTCCAGGAGTGCCGTGAGTGGGCACCCGCACCCCCCCGGCTCCTCCCAGGGATGGGAGACCCTACAATAACAAATGGGGTATCCCCAGGGGATGCTTGGAAGGGATATGGGGTGTTGGGGTGACAGAAGGTGTAGGGATGGAGTGGGGAGATGGTGGGGGTGGGGGTATGATAGAGTGATAAGGGTCTCTGGTGGGATGGGAGGCTGGGAGATGGATCTGGGAAGGGAACTGGAGATTTGGGGGATGGAGGTATTTGGAGAGATGAGCAAATTGGATTGGGCTGGGACAATGAGGGGCAATGAACAACCTGCGGTGGGAGAAGCGGGCGAGGGGAGACTGGGGATACTGAGTCACTGGGGGTGATGAGCACTCCCTGGAGTGGTACAGGGGTGTTTGTTCGGGCTGATGGCGGTCTGGGGGCACTGAAAGGAACTGAAGCGACTTGAGGACAGCAGGGCTGTGGTGGTGACATCGGGAGGGAGTGTTCCGCACGCCATGACAGCCTGTCCCCGCAGAGATGGTGGCCGCAGCCCCGAGTCCTGACGCAGCAGCGGAGGCGGCAGTGCCAGGTGAGCCGGGNGCCCCCGGCTGCCTGCTGGGCCGGGGGGCAGAGGTTAGCGTCGGCAGCTGCCGGGCTGCGGGGTGCCCCCGGCCCTCCGCCCGCTCGCCTCCGTGAGCACGATGAGGCTTGACAGCGCGCCCGACGCGCCTCATGTCCCGCCACCCCCTCCACCTGCCACGGCCATCCCCGATCACCCGAGCCCACCTGGGAGACGGGGTGTCCAGCAGCTGGCCAGCAGGACGCCCCCCTCATCCCGACTTTGTCCCCCAGAGAGCTGTGGGCGCCGCGGGGTCCCGCAAGCCAACGGCACGGCCCCCCGGGGACGGATCATGGGCGGCAGCGTGGCCCCGCGGGGCGCCTGGCCCTGGCTGGTGTCGGTGCGGCTGCACGGGGAGCTGATGTGCGGAGGGGTGCTGGTGGGGCGCTCCTGGGTCCTCACGGCGGCACACTGCTTCGGCGGGTACGGCGGGGGCACGGCAGTGCGGGGATGATGCCCTGCAGAGGCGGGCACGGGGAAGTACCATCACCCCTGTAACTGGCTGTCCCCCACCCCGCCAGGAACCGGAACGAGCTGGCGTGGACAGTGGTGGTGGGCGACCACGAGCTGGGCAAGCCGGGAGCGGGCAAGCGGGCAGTGCCCGTCCGGCGCATCCTGCCTCACCCTAAGGTCGGTGGAGGTGGGCACCACCCCCACCTCCCTGTGCGTGCCCCAGGGGCCCCCACTGACATCTCCACATCTCCCTCCAGTTTAACCCCAAGACGTTTCACGGGGACCTGGCGCTGCTGGAGCTGGCAGTGCCGCTGGCCCCATCACCCACCGTCAGCCCCGTGTGCCTTCCCAGCGGCTCCGCGGAGCCCAGCCCCGGCACCCCCTGCTACATCGCGGGCTGGGGCTCCCTCTACGAAGGTAAGAGACTCCGTGGGGTGTTCCCCTCTGTGCCCTCTCTGGTGCCCAGCCCCAGCGCACCGAAGCAGGGCAGGAGGGTGTGAAAGAAATGGAAAAGTCCGGGCACAAGGAACCCCGTAACGGGTGCCTTGCCTGGCAGAGGGACCAGCAGCCGACGTGGTGATGGAAGCGCAGGTGCCCCTGCTCAGCCAGGAGACGTGCCGGGGTGCCCTGGGCAAGGACCTTCTCACCAGCGCCATGTTCTGTGCTGGGTATTTGTCTGGAGGCATCGACTCCTGCCAGGTAACACCGTGCCTGAGGGATTGTCAGCACCCCACTTCAAAAATCCCCCACACAGTGCCGGGCACGGACACAGCCCATCAGTATGGCTGGGGTCCCAGCCCAGCCCAGCCCACCGGCATTTTCCCTGCAGGGCGACTCAGGGGGCCCGCTGGCGTGCGAGGACCCCACTTCGCACCACTTTGTCCTCTACGGTATCACCTCGTGGGGGGATGGCTGCGGCGAGCGGGGCAAACCGGGAGTCTACACCCGTGTCACTGCCTTCGCGGACTGGCTGAGTCTCCAGATGGACTGTGAGTGCTGCTGGCCGCACCGCAGGGGGCACGGAGATGCCCAGGGGGTTTGCAGCACTCATGGCAGCGCCGGTTCTCTCACAGCTGCCCCTGGCAGCCGAGAACCGAGCTGCTTCGACCTGCTGGCCGTGGCGCAGCTGCCCCCCGAGCAGCAGCCCCCGGAGCGCGCCCGTCTCTGCGCCTTCTACGCCGCATCCTGCCGGGCGCCTCAGGGCCGGGCCGCCTGTGCCCGTCTGGCGGAGGAGACCTGCCACGCCAGGACGAGACGATGCGGTGAGCTGGGGGCTCATGCCAGGGCTAGGGTGTAGGGAGGGACCCCGTTTGACGTGGGGCCAGGGCCATGTCTCTCCCTCTACGCCCACAGAGCTGCACTCCTATGCCCAGACCTTGGTGGATCTCTTGCACCGTGCCGGGGACTTCATCCGAAACCAGTTTGATTTCTCCTTCCTCACCCGCACTCTGCCCCAGCTCCTGGGCAAGATCTACGGGCATTTCTTCCCTCCCCGTGTCCGCAGGGATGCCCCAGGTACTGTCCCAGGCTGGACCACCCCATGCCCACTTGGATCCCCTCAGTCTCCCCTGTGCTGGTGGTTGGAGCACCAGCAGCCTGCCCTGGCTTCCCAGCAGGGCTCCTCTATCCCTTGTTCTGTCCTTTTCTCGTCCCCACAGGCCTGGCTGCAGCAGGGGACCAATCCAGCCCCACAGCAGAGGGACCCCAGAGACCCCTCAGCAGGTGAGGCATGGTGGGCCACAGGATGAGGGGCTAAAGAGGTTGGGGAGGTGGCTGGGATACTGGTGGGCACTGACATGCCATCTTGGGGACAGCCTGAAGCATTGGGATCCTGTTCCTGCTGCAACCAGGGCACTCCCCCAGGGTGCCCAGGTGGGGTGCAGGGGGTGGCACTGCCCACCCAGTCTGAGCTCGCCCCATTGTGCTTCCAGGTGGGGGGGCAGGCAGCTGCCCCCCTTTGCAGAGCTTTTTGGGGTAGTGGGACCCCAGTTGCAGGACTGGGTGGAGGCTCTGAGGACAGTGGCAGGGGGCAGCCACCTGGTGACAACATGGGACAAGGAGCAGCTCCCCGGGGAGATGCAGCTCTTCCTGCAGGTATGTGGGGAGGGACAGGTTGGGAGAACCCCTGTTCTCTTGTAACTGGGCCACCAGGGACCAAACCCCTCCAGTTCCCCTGTGTCCCCTCCTGACATCCCTTGGGCCCGTTGTCCTCTGTCCAGCCACAGAAGTGGCATCTCTCACTTTGCCACCACAGAAGGGGCATCTCACCCTCCCCAAATAAAACAGTGCTCTGAGTCCAGCCAGCGCAGAGCCAGCCATGGGTCTGACCCTGCAGCTTAGGATCTGACCCAACATAGCCACAAAGCAGCTGCATGTCACCAGTGCCTGTCTGACACCAGCACACCCGTGCCCTGCACTCTGCCACCATGCACATGGCTGTGCCCACGGGTGCCCTGTGGGTGGCCCATCACCCATCCTGCCCCCCTCTTTCCTTTGTCAGGGTGAGGATGTGGTGGAGGAGATGGTGGCACAGGGACGAGCCTTCCTCACTCAGCTGCGGGCAGAGCTGGACCTTGGCACCACCCTGGAAGCCATGGAGCCACAATGGGCATCTGGAGAGCTGGCAGGGACCCCTGTGCCAAGCCATGAACCCCGTGAGCCTGGAGGGAGGGGGGGCAATGGGTCAGCAGGGTGTCCATGCACCAGCCAGTGCCCACCGGGGTTTTACACCTCTCTCGGTGGCAGGGAGGGAGAAACGTGAACTGGTGCCCACGGAGCTGCCCAGGGTGGAGGAGGAAGAGGAGGAGGAGGCAGGTGTGGGCAGAGGTAAGCTCCCACAGATCTTATGGGGTGCCAGGTATTGGTGACAAGCCCAGCCTTGCACCCCTGTTTCAGGGCTATCCCATTTCAGCGGGACAGTCTTTTGCTATACTCCCCCTCTCTGCCTATGCTCCCCTGGTGTCCTCAGAGCAAGGGTGCTCCTCCCTACGGTGGGCAGCACCATGGTGCCCCCACCATTGATCCCTGATGTCCCCCCCATGTCTCTCCTGCCTGTCCCGGGGCTTGCAGCCTGCCCTGGCCTCAACGAGTCGGCGGCGCGGGTGGGCGCGGTGCGGGACCTGTACGCCTGGGTGCTGCGGGTGCCCGAGGCAGACCTGGCCATGACCTTCCAAGAGGTGAGTGCCCCATCCAGCCGCTCCAGGCCACACACCCTGGCAGCCAGGCAGTGCCATCCCCCAGCCTGCCACTGTCCCACTCTGCCCATGGCTCCCCTGGACTCATGGTGCTGTTGTCTCCCCACAGATCCTGGTGGACCTGGGCTCCAAAAACACCAAGGGACTGTACCGGGCACAGGTTCGGGCCACTGTAGGGGGCCGCCCCACAGCCTTCACTGGCCTTGTGGGGCTGGAGAGTGACACACTGGCCCGTAGCATGCCTGGCCTTGTTGCTCTGGCGCTCGAAGCGCTGAAAACCTAATGGTGCCCCTGGGGCAGTGTGCCAGCATGGGGAGAGGGCACTGGGGCAGGTGTCCCTTATGTTCCTCAAACACACTCCACTCCCAGTCTTAGGCTCTTCCACCCCTTTGTCCCCAGTTGTACCTCAGTCTCTCTTCCCACCAGCACTTCCTTACCTCCCCAGGGCAATGGCGCCCTGGTGGGTACCTGAAGCATCTCAGCCAGGAATCACAAACCTCCTCTCCCCTGGAACCCCCACCTTGGCAAGCCCACCCTCACCCCATCTTCCCCAGAGGCACCTGAGCTGTTATTTATTTGTACAGAGAAGGTTTATTTTTCAATAAAGAAGGGCTCTATTTTCCAGTAGCTGGCGAATGTGAAGCGAATGCTGTGCCACACAGTGCTGGCAAAGTGGATGACAGTGGAAGGATTTCCCATTGCTATGGGAAATCCTTCCACTGGAAGGATATAGCATATCATAGCTATGGGAGCTATGATATCCCATTGCGTCCCCCTTCCCATCCCCCTTGTACTCTGAAGTGATGCCTCCAGCCTTGGTTCCTGCTGTACCTACCCTGGCACAGATTCCCCAGCCCCTTCCCCGGGAGTCAGACACCCTCCTGTCCTTGCAGCACCCACAGCACAGCACTGGTGCTCACACCCCTCAGGGACCCACATGAAACCTCCTGATGTGGGGGCCGAGTGTGCCCAGGGTCAGTGGTCAGTGGTGGGTGCGAGCCCTGGATGCACCCACTGGTGCTTGGGCAGCAGTGGGTGCCCTGGGGACCCTGCTGTGGGGACCCTGCCACTGCGAGCAGCATCACTGGGACTGCTGAGCAGCAGGGAAGGGAGGGCTGCTCCCCGTGGCCAGCAGTGCCTGTGCTGCGGTGCCCAGGCTCAGGGTGATGGGCTAACACCCGTGGGGCCAGCAAGGCCAGCTGTGCCTGCCCATCTCCCCTTCCCTGCACGTGGGGGTGCCGGAAGAGAGGGGCTGGAGCAGCTCTCTGGTGCCAGTACCCTTCCCCCTCAGCACCTGGCACCATCCATCTCCCACTCCCTCCGGCAGCCGGACATCCGCTCGGCCAGGCCAGGCAGGGAAGCAGCCAGGGCCTGGCACGGCGTGAGGGCACCGCGGGCACCGCATGGGGAACCTGCTGCAGCAGCTGGCCCTGCTCGGGGCTCTGATGCTGTCGGGTGAGCAGGGGCTGGGTCATGGGGTGCCCTGCTGCTCTGCTGCATGGCGTGCCCATGGGGTTATGGGCCCCCTCGGTGGGGTTGGTGGGGGTTGATGGTGGCAGGGTCCAAACTGGGCACCAGGGTCCCCAGGGCTGTATTTTGGGTATTACCTGGCAGAATCTGCTCACTGCGTGTCCTTTGTGCTTCCTTCCTGACTGTGCCACCCAGAGCCATGTCCCCACCCAGGCTATGTGCTGTCAGTGTCAGTGTCATTGTATCCATGTGTCCCTGTGTCTGTCTGTGCTGAATCTATGACCACGTGTCCCTGTACACCCTGCATCCATGTCCATGAGTCCATATGTGTTCTGTGTGTACAGCCACCTATGTGCACAGTTCCACTGTGTCTGTATCCAAACGTCTCCTGTCTGTGTCCCTCTCTGTGCTGGGTTTGTATCTGTGTGTCCCTCTGTGTCTGTACCCACGTCCTTGTCCCGTGACCATGTGTGACCATGCACTCCCACATGTCTGTCATTCCTGCATGTCCATGTCTGTTCTCCTGTGCAGCACAGACATGCAGTGTCCTGGCCTGTTCCTCCCCCCTCTATTCTTATACCACCCTGCCCTTGCCGAGCATCTCTAGGGAGGGGGCACTGGGCCTAGTAACCCCTGAGCCCCCTGGTTTGCCTGACCCCACACCCCCAGGTGGGCTCTGTGTGAACCACGAGGAGCGGCTCATCCACCACCTGTTCGAGGAGAAGGGCTATGACAAGGAGCTGCGCCCTGTGGTCTCCACCGACGAGGTTGTGGATGTCTACCTGGCCCTCACCCTCTCCAACCTAATCTCACTGGTGAGCCCCAGTGGCAGGGCCCACTGTGGGGTGTCCCCCAGCCATGCCACACCCCTAGGGCTGGCTGTGGGGGGGGGAACCCCAAGGCTGCTGCCCCAACCCTGGCTGGTGAGGGCTGGGGGTCCTGGGCGGGGGGGACACCCTGGCATCTCACTGCCCCATGTTGCTGTTTGCAGAAAGAGGTGGACGAGACGCTCACCACCAACGTATGGCTCGAGCACGTGAGTAGGGACAGGTGTCACAGCATCAGTTGTGCCACCATGGGGTGGCCCAGGGTGGTGAGGGGGTGACCTGAGGATCCTCCCCTCCAGGGCTGGACCGATTACCGCCTGCAGTGGAACAAGTCTGAGTTTGGGGGTGTTGAGGTGCTCCGCCTGCCGCCAGACATGCTGTGGCTGCCGGAGATAGTCCTGGAGAACAAGTGAGCTGTGCCTTTATTTCCCCTCCCAATCCTTCTGAACTGTTTTCAGTGCATGTTCAGGACTCCCCCTGGCCCCTTCCCAGCCGTGCCATAACCTTGTCTCCCTCCTGGCACAGCAATGATGGGCTCTTCGAGGTCGCCTACTACTGCAACGTCCTCATCTACGACACGGGCTACGTCTACTGGCTGCCACCCGCCATCTTCCGCAGCACCTGCCTCATCAACGTGGACTTCTTCCCCTTTGACTGGCAGAACTGCTCCCTCAGATTCAGGTGCTGGGTGCAGGGTCAGGGCAGCAGTGTGGCCATGTCCTGCCTGGGTGCCTGCTGCTGCCAGCACCTCCCCTTGCTGTCGAGGTGCAGCAAGGTGGGGGTCTGTAGGTGACTTGGTGGCCTAAGTCCATCCTGCTGGAGGTCAGGGTGGGTTGGGTGGTGGGTACCCAGCAGCCCCTCACTGTCTGCCCCCCTGGCTGTGGTCCAGGTCTCTGGCATACAGTGCCCTGGAGATTAACATACACTTGAAGACGGACAGTGACCCAGACACAGGGAGGTCTTACCCAGTGGAGTGGATCATCATCGACCCCGAAGGCTTCACAGGTAATGTTGGTGCTCTCTGCCGTGTCCTGTGGCAGTGGGACACCCTGTAAACGTCGGGGATTGGGGGGGCATTCTGGAGTGGGGGCACAGTGCCATGGAGAAACTTCACAACCTGGGGCTTTGGCATCCTGGCACTCATTCCATCTTGAAATTCCACTCATTCCACACCCTGGCGCGGGGGGAAGACTGGTGCTAGTGGACCTGGTGAGGATGGTCATGGCAGGTGTCCCCCATGCTGTGTGCTGTCCACTGTGCCCTGGCAGAGAATGGGGAATGGGAAATCATCCACCGCCCAGCCCGCAAGAACGTCTACCCTGACATTCCCCTGGACACCAGTGAGCACCAGGACATCACATTCTACCTCATCATCAAGCGCAAGCCGCTCTTCTATGTCATCAACATCGTCATACCCTGCATCCTCATCGCCTTCATGGTCATCCTCGTCTTCTACCTGCCCGCCGACAGTGAGTGAGCCCTGTGGCATGTGTGCCAGTAATGGGAGTCCCATCCATGGGGCACCTCCGTGTCCCACACCTGCACCAGGTCCTGGGGCACAGCAACACCCCAATGCCCAGCATGAGGACATCCTAGAACTGGAATATCCCATGTAGAACACCATCAGGCATCCTGCCAGAGGTGCACTTGGGCACACAATATCCCATGCAGGACCCCAGGGTACTCCCATAACAAAAAACCCCTTATGGGGCACTGTATCATGGAAGGGCAACCCTGGCAATGGGGACTCTGCTAGAGGTACCTGGGCAAAGGTTTGCCCTGAGCTCACCTGTTCTCCAGGTGGTGAGAAGATGACCCTGGTAATCTCAGTGCTCCTGGCCCAGTCTGTCTTCCTCCTGCTGATCTCCCAGCGCCTGCCTGCCACCTCCCACGCCATCCCCCTCATTGGCAAGTGAGTCCTGGGCATCACTGAGTGCAGTGGGGACATTGCAGAGTCCCTTGGTGCCAGAGGGCAGCTCTGCCTGTGCCCAGTCCCTGTGGCAATGCCAGCTCCAAGACCATGCTCCCTACTAGGTATCTGCTTTTTATCATGCTTCTGGTGACAGCCGTGGTGATCATCTCTGTCGTGGTCCTCAACTTCCACTTCCGCACCCCCAGCACCCACATCATGTCTGACTGGGTCAGAGAGGTGAGCGGGGTGTGGGCTGGGGTGGGTGCACTGGTGGGTACAGGGGTCACACTGTACCTCACAGAGGGCATGGGACAGCAGAGCCCTGGCTTTGCATTTGTGGGCAGAAAGTGGGGACAAGGCAGTAACACACTGGGGAAGTGGCCAAGGGACATGACACTCCCTCTTGTGTCCCAGGTCTTCCTGGAGAGCCTGCCCCGGCTGCTGGGCATGACACAGCCCACCGAGAGCCCGGCGGGCGCGCCCTGCATCCGGCGCTGCAGCTCGGCCGGCTACATCGCCAAGGCAGAGGAATACTTCAGCGTCAAGTCCCGCAGCGAGCTCATGTTCGAGAAGCAGTCGGAGCGGCACGGGCTGACCAGCCGCATCACCCCTGCCCGTGAGCCACGGCCCCTCTGCAGGGACAGAGGGAAGGGTGGCGGGGCTGGGGTCTCCAGGGTTGGCAGCCCTTTGGGGCCCATCTCACCACCCCCTTTCATCCCCAGGCTTGATGCCGCTGGGCATGGACTCAGGCGAGGAGCAGCCCTATGAGCACATCAAACCCGTCATAGACAATGCCAACTACATCGTCAAGCACACGAGGGATGAAAACAGCTACAATGAGGTGGGGACACGGGCACTGGGAGGGCATGGGGAACTCCCTGTGCCCACTGTGTCCCCACACTGCCTGGCTCTTGACTCTCTGCACAGGAGATCGACAACTGGAACTGTGTGGCCCGGACCCTGGACCGCCTGTGCTTCTTCCTCATCACCCCCACGCTGGTGGTGGGCACCCTCTGGATCTTCCTCATGGGCATCTACAACCACCCACCACCACTGCCCTTTGCCGGAGACCCCTACGACTACCGGGAGGAGAACAAGCGCTTCATCTAGGGGGCTGTGGGGACCCCATGTGCCAGCCTCTCCCCCACCTGTCTTGGTCTGGGAAAATAAAGCTTCTTGCCATGGGGCACTGAACTGGTGTTTGCCCTCAGTGTGCCCCAATGGGCACGATGCCCAACATGAGCACTGTGCGTGTCCTGGGGAGGGTCACGCCCACCCAGGGAATGGATGTTGTTGTATGTCCGGAGTGTGGTGGACCCCAGCTGTGGCCAGAAGGGGTTTGGTGGTACTGGCCCTGCTACCCCTGTGGGCTGGGCACTTGGGGCAGGATGGGCAGGGGAAGGAGTTGGCCCCCCCAGCATGGCACCATCCCCTGCAGACCCACTGCAGTTGGCAGAGATGCCATCAGTGCCCACATTTCTCCCCTGTCCCCTTGATCCCCCATCCAATCCACAGCCCCGCCCAGCACACCCCATCCCACAGTGCAAGGCAGGGGGCCTAGAGAGGTGTCTCCTTCCCCAGCTCAGCAGTGGCATGCCAGGGCTCTGGTTTCAGGGGACACCTGTGACGTGCCCCCACCGGCAGTGGCCCAGGACAGCTGTCACATCCTCTCCACTGAGCCAGGAATCTCACCACACCCCCTACACCCCCATCCCCCCTCCCCGTGACCCTCCTACACAGGGGCTGGACGAATTTAAACCCCCAGGGGGGTATCACTCCCCAGGCTGATGTGATGGGACTTACCTGCCCCTTCCCCACCCTGTATTCTGGGGGCAGCTACTGCCATGGCAGGAACAGGATGTGCTGGCAGAGGGGCACCCCTTTCCCATAACCTGCAAGGAGATGCATCCCTTTATGGGAGACATGAGGCACCCAAGGCACGGAGCTCATTTTGCCCCTTGCCCCAATCCCAACCTCTCCGGCACAAAATGCCAGAGGAGCTTCCCAGCAAACTGGCATCGCCCCACCAGCGGGGGAAGGGGGTGGTGACGCGTCCCTCCCGGGCCCCCGTGGCTGTTGGGAACAGCTGACGGTGGCAGGGGACAGCTGTCCTGTCCCAGCGGGCGCCAGGCCCAGAACACGTCGGCGCAGGCGGCCGAGCGGAGCCCCAGCCCCTGCGCCCACGGCACCGCCATGCGTGGCCACGGCCTCCTCCTCGTCCTCTGCACCCTGGCAGGTAAGATCTGCCCGGCCAGGGAGAGGCCTGGAGGGCACCTGGCCACCCCCCACCTTGGCACTTGGGGGTTTGTCACCCCTGGGAGTCCAGTGCCAGGCACCGTCCCAGCAGGCTGTCCCTGTGCTGGCAGCCCGCTGCCCCCGTGTCCTGCCCCGGAGAGGTCCCCGGGTGAGCTGGGTGAGGGGGAGCGTGCTGGGGACACAGCCCCTGCCCGCACCGGGACACCGGCGGGACTGCCGGGATGGCGGAGCAGAGCGCACACACCGCAGCACCACACGTGGGGCATCCCTTTCCCATGCACACACCCCCCTCAACATAGCAGGTCCAGGGGGCATCAGTGACCCCACTGCCTTCCCCCCGGGGTGTCACATGGTGTGTGCCCTCCCAGGTGTGAGCTGCAGGAACCAGGAGGAAAAGCTGCTCCAGGATCTCATGTCCAACTACAATCAACAACTGCGCCCGGCCCGGGGGGGTGAGATCATCGATGTCTCCCTCAAGCTCACCCTCACCAACCTCATCTCCCTGGTGAGAGACCCCTCCCCCCAGGCTCCCCCAGTGGGACAGAATTTGTCCCCACTTGTGGGGCAGAAGGCAGAGCACTAAAGCCATCTCCCTCATTCCTTCCCTGCCAGAATGAACGGGAGGAGACCCTCACCACCAACGTCTGGATCGAGATGGTGAGACCCCTCCCCTCTAGGCAGGATCATGCCCAGCTCTGTTTGCATATCAGGGTGGCAGCCCATGAGGGGCTGCCACTGTAACCTGCACCCTCTTTTGTGGGCAGCCCCAAATGAGCCCATTGTGTGGGCAGCATAGCAGAGGCAGCTCCCAATCTCTGTCATCTTGGGGGGCTGCATGACCCCTGCTCCTCATCTCTCCTTCTCCCAGCAATGGTCTGATTATCGCCTGAGCTGGGACCCAGAGAAATACGACAACATCCAGCTGCTGCGGGTGCCCTCCACCATGGTCTGGCTGCCAGACATCGTCCTGGAGAACAAGTAGGGGACAGGGCAATGGAGACACGTCCCCACATAGGGCTGGCAGCTGCCCCCCAGGCATAGTTTGGGGCTGAGCCCATCCTTTTCCCCCCAGCATCGACGGGACATTCGAAATCACCCTCTACACCAACGTGCTGGTGTCCCCTGATGGCAGCATCTACTGGCTGCCCCCTGCCATCTACCGCAGCGTCTGCGTCATCCACGTCACCTACTTCCCCTTCGACTGGCAGAACTGCACCATGGTCTTCCAGTGAGCGTGGGCACCATGGCAGCTCCTCCTGGGACACAGGGATTAGCGTGGGATGCCCACCTTTGCCCCTGGGGAGATAAGTGCCACCTGCCTATCCTCTGCCACTTGGCAGGAGGCTCCACGGGCAAGCCAAGCACCTCAGTGAAGAGCTGGAGGTGCCACACTGGCACTCTTTGCCCATCCAGCTTGCTGCATACCAGCCTGTGTCACCACCTTGTCTCTCCCCAGGTCCCAGACATACAGTGCCAATGAAATCAACCTGCTGCTGACAGTGGAGGATGGCCAGACTGTGGAGTGGATCTCCATCGACCCTGAGGCTTTCACAGGTAACACTGCAGCCACAGCCACAGCACAAGGGTGTCCCACCACAGGGGACATCCACCAGGTCTGCTGCTACTCTGCTGGCTGCCAAAAACAGGCCTGCAGGGACTATTAGCAGCTCCCACCATTACATGGGCACTTAAGTTATTAGTGGAAGCGGGAGTGTGGGAGAGATTTGTTTTTCTAACCCCCCAGCTCGGGGCTCTTACAGCCTGGCAGCTGCTGCCGGAGAGCACCGCTCCTGCAAGCTTGATTGATGCTGGGAACGGAGCTGTCATGGCCAAACAATGACGTTTTCCATCACATTTTAATTGCATATTGAAGGAACAAAATGGTTTTCGGGCGGCGAGATTTATTTTTTCATTACCGGCCTGAGTTGCGATCTTGACTGGGAAAAAATCTATCGCTCCCGCGGAGAGCACGAGAGAGCAGTGTGCTGTCACCCAGTGTCATGCTTGGCTTCCCTCTGTGGCACTGTGGAAATGGGGAGATAGGGGCACCCCAGCCCCAGCTGCAGCCCTGGGAGTCCCCAAGGTGCTAAAGGTGCCCCATATGTGCCCAGCTGCCCCATCGAACTGCTTTTTGGGGTATTTTGCCCAGGCACCATGGCACCTTCCACAGTGCTCATCTCCCTCATGAGTGGCTCTAGCACTGTGCACAGCCTGGGTGCCCTGTGGGGCCCACGCCAATCACCAGTCCTCCCCTTCCACCCTGGATGGGGGGCTGGAGGCCCAGCACCCCTGTGGGGACAGCGGGACTCACCTGGCACCATCACGATGCAGAGAACGGCGAATGGGCCATCAAGCACCGCCCCGCTCGGAAGATCATCAACTCAGAGCACTTCACCCCAGATGACATCCAGTACCAGCAGGTCATCTTCTACCTCATCATCCAGCGCAAGCCACTCTTCTACATCATCAACATCATCGTGCCCTGTGTCCTCATCTCTGCCATGGGTGTGCTCGTCTACTTCCTGCCCGCCAAAGGTACAACGGGACCGTGCCCACTGCATGGGCATGGGGATGTGCAAGGGGACAGCAACACTCCAGGAAGGGCTCCTCATCCCCTCTGTGCCTGGGGACCATCAGTATCATCTCTCACCCACTCTTGTAGTATTTGGATTGGGAGCAGTGTGTAAATTTCTAGGTATCCCATAGTGAATGCCTCAAGGCAGGACTTGTCTAATTCAGCTTTTGGGTGGGGGTTTTTTGCCTTAGGAAGGCAATGCCCACAGCACTACCCTGTGCCAAACTCTGCCTTTTCCCCTCCTTGGCAGCGGGTGGGCAGAAATGCACAGTCTCCATCAATGTTCTCCTGGCCCAGACTGTCTTCCTCTTCCTCATTGCCCAGAAGGTGCCTGAAACCTCCCAGGCTGTGCCTCTCATTGGGAAGTAAGTGACACATTGGGATAGGGGTGCCAGCCCTCTTGTCACACTATGCCAGCAGGATCTCAGGTGCTGTGGAGCAGACGGTGCCCAGGGACAGGACCTTGGTACAGAAATAACCCTCAGCCCAGATGGGGCTGACACAGGGCTACCACTTGCCCGTGTTTCACTGCCTGTCACCAGCTTCCACGAGCAGGAGGGCACAGAGAAGGATCTTGCATGACCATAGCTTGTGACCCAGCAGCCCTACTGAGGCTCTGTGCCCCCTCCCCAGATACCTGACCTTCCTCATGGTGGTGACAGTGGTGATTGTGGTGAATGCTGTCATTGTCCTCAACGTCTCCCTGAGAACGCCCAACACTCACTCCATGTCCCAGAGAGTGCGCCAGGTACCTGCCATCATCCCCCTACCCTTTATTCAGGGGGAATGGGATGGGTATTTGGGGATCAAGGCCGTGTCCCTTGCAGAGTAAGGTGGCAGGCATGCCTTTCTCTGAGTTCAAGTCCTGGTACAGAGAGAAGGGCCCAGATGTCCCCAATGGACCAGGCTGTGCCACCAAGTCACACCCAGCACTGGGGAGCAGCAGGTGCCAACACCATGCTCTAAGCAATGCCAGGGAAACCAGTCACACCCATTGGGTGCTCTGGGTGGTGTAAGGGGACAGATCCCCACCGGTGACACTGTGCCCAGATGTTCCTGCACGTCCTGCCCCGCTACCTGGGCATGGCTGTGCCAGAGGAGACCCCGGTGCCTCCGCGAGCCATCCGCAGACGCAGCTCCCTGGGGCTCATGGTGAAAGCTGATGAGTACATGCTCTGGAAAGCCAGGACGGAGCTGCTCTTTGAGAAGCAGAAGGAAAGAGATGGGCTGATGAAAACTGTGCTGGAGAAGATTGGTGAGTTACCCCAGGGGGTTGGCACCTCCCTGTGGAGTTGGGCTTTGTGCCAGGTGGCTGAGCGCCTGCTGGTGCCCGCTGTGCTGGCTCTGCTACTCGTAGGACGTGGTCTGGAGAGGGGCAGTACCCAGGACTTCTGCCAGAGCCTGGAGGAGGCAGGTCCTGAGATCCGCGCCTGCGTGGATGCCTGCAACTACATCGCCAATGCCACGCGGGAGCAGAACGACTTCAGCAGCGTGAGTCAGGCTGGGAGAGAGGATTCTGCATGGGGGGCAGTGGGCACAGCCCTCACCCTTCTTGTGCCACTGGCAGGAGAGTGAAGAGTGGATGATGGTGGGACAGGTGATCGACCGTGTCTGCTTCTTCATCATGGCCTCTCTCTTTGTGTGTGGCACTGTTGGAATCTTCCTCGTGGCTCACTTCAACCAGGCACCCGCCCTGCCCTTCGCTGGGGACCCCAAGCAGTACCTGCCACAGTGATGCTCACAGGTGCCCACCAGCCAAGTGGTGGAGATGGGGGAAGGAGGAATATGGGGTGGTCATGCTGTGCTGAATGTTGAAATAAAACCCCCAAACCTTGCAAGGCTCCATGGCATCTCTGCTTCACGCCCACCCACCTCAGAGGCTGGATGTGTGCAGGCTGGCCACACACCTCTAAGGCTGCACAGTCCTGCGGGATGAGAGACAGGGAAACTGGAGCAGACATCTAACGGGCCATGCAGTAGTGCTGGCAGCAAGAGCCACATCACCACACTGCAAATTTACAAGTTCAAGCCCAGGACAAATGGGAATACTGTCATCCCTGTCATGGCCGTGGGGCAGGAATCACAGCTACAGCTGCTTATTCTGGGGCAACAATGGAGACATGGATGGGATTGGTGGCGGCTAATTCTTCCCTCCATTTATGCCCTGTGAGTCTTGGGGACAGCTGAAGTGCTGTCCCTTGATCCCTAGCAAGCAGCTTCAGGTGGAAAGTCCACCAGGAACCCAAACACCCTCAGCGATATGTGCCCCGTGGCATCCATCCTGCTGGGAGCATCAGCACAACTCCCTCCCCCACCAGCCTTCCTTGCCCTATGGGATCATCTCTGTCAAGCACAGCCCCTTCCCCCATCCTAGCAGTGCTGCATCCTCCTGTGCCCCTCAGTGACCTCTGGGGCCCCCTGGCTTTGTCCCTGCTGGCAGGGGAGATGAGAGAGGTCAGCCTGGGAATGGTGGCAAGCAGCATCTGCTCCTCTGTGATCCAGCTCATGCCACCTGCTCCTGGCTCCAGGACATGCATCAGCCTCACAGTCCCAGCACCGGCTGCCTCTGCTGCTGCTGGGAGAAAACCAGTTAGTTACTGCCCACAACTGCCCCAGCACTGCCTGACAGGGGTGAGGGCACTGTGGGCATGGATGGGGGAGGGAGGAAAACCTACAGCAGCTGAGACATCACTTCTTGGGCATCTGCAGCCTGGTCATGGCCCAGAACCATGTGGGGCTGCGCCAGCCTGCTGCTGCTTTCTGCAAGGTGGCTTTTCCTGCCCTATCCCTACATGTGTAGTGCCCATAGCACCAACAACAGGTGAATATGGAGCTCCCAGCTGGCACCTTGAAGGAGGTGGGGATGGTGCTCACTCCTGTCAGGCAGGGGGGCTCAGAGGACCTTAGCTGGGGTCTGCCCCCTGCCTGGGTCACCTCCTATGGCCATGACCAAGGTGAGGTGACCAGGTCCGGGGGCACTGTACTCCTGCCACAGCCATGTCCTCTCCGTGGCTGAAGGGACAGACCCTCCTGGCCCAGTGTCCCCAGTTCTCGTCTGTCTTTGCCTAGCTATTTCCCATTGATTACTGGGTCCCTATTGCCCTGCTGCCAGTCTCCACTCTAGGGATGCTGCTTCTTCCAGTGAGATCAGGCTCCAGCATGTCCATACAGCATAAGTGGAAGTAGATGAGCTCTTCCAGCCTGCTAGGAGCATGTAACTGAGATCACACTCTCCACCATCTCCAACCAGTGGTTTTACAAGCTCTCAGGAGATCTCTGTGGTTTATCATTACAGAGACAAGAACAAAAGCAAGAGCTGTATGTCACAGATTTTGGGCAGCAGATGTTCCTTACAGGATCTGGCAGGGGAACACCTTGTAGGTCACCCTCTGAGGTTATGGGAGGAGTACAGTGAGAGGAAAAAATTCCTCAGCCCAGTATCAGCCTCCTGTGCCCACACCCCATCCAGAAGCACTAAGACAAGGCAACATCATCTTCCAACTGCTCCCCTCAAGAGAGAACTCCTTTCTCTCTGTGGGCTGGGAAGAGCCATCAGCCCCCATCAGACCAGCTGTAGCCAAAGTCACCCAGGGCCCATGAACCCACCACAGCTCAGCATCCCCTTGGGAAAGAAGAACTCAAGGGAATGCTCTTCTTTGGGCTCCAGGGCTCAAAGGTCTTCCAGTTTCCCCAAAGGCCACTTTGCAGGCATTTAAAGTTCAAGGGTGTTCAAAGCCTTTGGGATAACAAAACCAGGAAAGGTCTTGAGTCACTGCAAATTTGGGGTTCCCATGGCTAGAGGCTTCCTTCCTGAATTAAGAGGATCTGAAACCTTTTTCTAGGGCACAACAGAAGCTCCTTCCCTTCCCAAACAACTTCATACCAGTGTTTTCACCATTCTCATTAGCAGGACACAGCAGACCCCAAACCAAAAGTCCAGCTCAAAAACCAGTCTGGCTCCATCCCCCTCCAGGCTATAGGAGGCCCCTGGTGCTTGGCACTGATCAACCACTGTTTTTTTTCTGACCTCAGGAAAAGTAGCCTTAAAGAGGCCAAACTCCACACCCAGCCAGCTCACTCTCTTCAAGGCTGAGCAAGAGGAACCTCTGCTGAGTTCCTCTAAATCTCAACCACAGGGGCAGTGGGAGGAGAGGAACAGCCTTCCTGGGAAGGGCTCTTCCACAGCTCACTCACAAAGCGTATTTGAGGGCGAGCACAGCAGGACTGCAGCATTTTCAGATTTAATAGCAAGCCTGCACTCATCAGCACCAGCTTAGACAAGGGGCATCAGAGGCGAGGAGTGGGCGAGTACACGAAATAACAGAGGTGGACATGACGCACAGCTGGGCACAACAACAGGACTAAAGCCCTAAGTGATGTCATCTGCAAAAAGCTGAATGTGCTGAGAATAAAAGGAACCTGCAGCTAATATTTCAGCCCTGCCTTGTAAGGCTATTTTTGCTTAGATTGCCAAAATGCAATTACAACTAAATCCCCCCTAACAAATACTGGAGAGCAGCAGGGGAGAGTTGTATTTAAAAGGAATCTTAAGTAGCAGCCTTAGTAGTACCTACTCAGAGCAGGAAAAAGTCTGGAAAAGAGCATTTGGTTGAGAGCTGGTGACAAGCAAGTGCCAAAAGCAGGAACAGGACCGTGGGTCTCAAGAAACACAGGGAGGGATGCCACTACAGCTTGGGGAACAGTCCTGCTCCCTGCCCCAGCCAGGTGCTAACTGCCTGAGCATGGGGAGCACTTAGTCATTGCTGTCAGTGCAAAGAATGTCTCCAGAGACAGCCTAGAACTGACACTCTCAATGAAGAAAACAAACCCTTCAGAAGACTGAATATTTTAAACTGTTTTCTCTGCCAGTCCTGGCTGCTTTCAATCTAGACTTCAATAGTAAGATAAGGAATTTGCAATTGGAGTCATGAGGCTGAAGGTCTCCCAGGCCCCAAGGCTGGTAATTGTCCCAGACACGGGCTGCTGATTCTGCAGTCACGAGCAGATTGGCCCAAGCAGCCCCTGCTCCTGGGGGACTGCACAGAGCACACGGGGCAGGAGATGTGCCCCATCACTGGCCACAGCCTCCCCTCCTGGGCCCAAGGCAAAGGCTCCATTAAAAATGAAAGGCAATTGTGCGATTCCCTAAGGAAAAGGAGAAAAGGCTGGAGCTGTTAATGAGTACAATTAGTGTTGTAGTCAAGCAGAATCAGAGGAAATAATTAGCTCCTATTGTTTCTGTGGCATCCAAATTGCAGCCATGCTGGCTTTCCAGGCAGCAACCCATCATTTGAGGCTCACCACGGAGGACAGGGGGTCACTCCCAGCCCCTCTTCTGGTCACAGCTGTCACGCAGCTATGAGCAGCAGGCTGGGCCATCGCCCTCTTCTGCTACACCCACTGGGGGCCCAGTTTCCCAGGTGGCCAGAGACTTACAAACCCTAGTGCACACCAGAAGCAAGCTTGGCTCTGAATTCAGCCAGTGCTGCTGGCTCTCCATCGAGACAGAGTGAAGGCAACTGACACCAAACATCTTTTTGTCCTGGTTTAAGGGAAGCTCAAATCCCTCTCCATAACAAATAGGGGTGGGTACAAGGCACTGCTAACCTGGGAGTATAAAGAATAGGCAAAGACAAAGCAAGCAGCCTAGAGAAATACCACCACACCGAATTTCAGACACAGCCAAAAAATGAGAAACTGAAAGAAACAAAGAGACCCAATAATTTATTGGCAGAACTGAAAAGGGGCATTTGAAAACCACAGGGCTGACTCTCAACTGGGATGCTCCTCCCAGCTGCAGAGAGATTTATAATACTGGTATCCCTCAGCAAAAGGCTCTGATGTTGAGGCAGAATCCCAGAGATCCTGCGTGCCATGTAGAGAAAGACAGGAAAGTGCTGCAAGATGCGGCCCCGAGGGCCCGCCGCTAATTGAAAGGCTGCCTCCCGCCCCACTGCTAAAAAAAAGTTTGTGTAAGACAAAATCGGCCTCTATTGTCACCGCTGCTGGAGGGCTTCAGATGGATCCTTCCCCCAGGGAGGAGTGCGAGAGTGGCCCATGAGTCCCTTCAGAGGTCGGAGGCCACTCTCAGTGCTTTCAACACGGAGAGAGGAGCTTAGTGCCAACTCTTGTTCTCACAATGTGATTTTTGTGTTTCGAAAGCTTGAATTATCCCTGGAAAACAGAGGGAAGAAAAGAAGTGGTTAAAGATGTGCATTCCTTCAGATCACAGCACCTCCCCATTCTCCCCACTACAGCTACCAGTGTTGACATCCCAGTACATCACTCAAAATCAATGCTTGTTAAATCTCCAGTGCAGATCTTCCTAACTACAGACTTCTCACACAAGTCAGCTGTCACTCCAGAACTCTTGGAACAGAGGGAGATCCTGACTCATCCCCATTCAATGAGAAGAAAAAACTGTCATCTCCTGTGAGCAAAGCACATGATAGAATGTGGAAACCTCCCTGATGGATTCTGCTGTTTAAACAACTTGCAAGGTCTCTTCCTTACCAAACATTTATCTCAGGGATTCTGCTTGGAACACAAATATACTATCAGACCAACCTCCTCCTGCCTTTGTCCCTCCTATTTAGTCATACTGTCAACAAGTTTAGCTCTCTGATCCCTCCTACCTTAACAGAGTATCTAATCTGAAAAGGGTGTTTCCCTCAAGTTTAAATAGACAAGTTTCTTCAGCAGCTTCTACTCACTCAGAGTACAGCCATGAGCCTCAGGGGCTATTTACCAAGGAGTGCTGGTCTACAACCTCCCTCAGTACAGACTCATGGCACTGCAGCAATTGAAGATGGGGCAGATTACAGAACTCTGTTATTGCTTACTGCCAGCCTGTGAGCAGCAGCAACAGGCAAAGTTTACTCCCACATTAATCGGTAGAGTGTTGGAAAAAAAGGAGATTACAATTACTTTGAGAGGATAGGTTTGGCTGCTCTTCCCACAAACAGTGACAGGGCTGTAAATTGCCCAAGCCAAAACATTTAGGGATGCCCCAGGACATACCACATCAAAAAGCTGAAGAGCAAAGGCAGCAACTTCAGCAGCAAGGTGCTGTGCAGGGCTGTGAAATTCCACTCAAACCCATGAGCTATCACTGTGTGCTGCCAGCAGCTGCATGGCAGCAGTACCAGCTCAGGCTGGAACACCTCCAGGAGGTGGGCTGGGGAACTGGAAGAACAGAAGGAAGTAAAAACCACTTTTTAGAGTTAAAAAAATTACTCTGCTATGACCTGACAGCAAAAAACATGCTGCAGAAGACTGGGATTCACCTTTGCACTTGCCAGAAGAGCAGGCTAGGCTGCCATTTGGGAATGTGATTCAGGATTCATTAACTGGATTCTGGTTAATTTGCAACAATGGTTTGGCTTTCTATCCCATACTGGACTTTCACCTGTGCCATCTACCTCAGGAGGACAGCACACTTTAGGTAGCTCTTTAGTGGACAGATTTCCCCCTGTATTTTCCCTCCTTTTGCCTTTATTGGGGTGTCTCAGGCCCTTTGCTCATCCCTGCTCAGCACAGGCCACCCAATACAGCCGAGAGCTAAATGACCTCTGCCACTGTTTTCCTGTACCCTTGGCACATTTCCTGCCTTCAGAGCCTGGTATATCATTGAGTGAGCTGGTTTCCTCTTCCAGAAGGACACATGAATGTCATCTAACAATAACAACACCACCAAGTGCCTGTGTAATATTTTGTAAACACTGATCCTCACAAAAAGCCAAACCTTTGTTTGTCTCTCCTCCTGTGAGGAGAGAGAGGTATTATTTTCACCCGTGACTTCAGTGCAAGGTATGAGAACGCTGCTTGCCCAATGCTGTTGAGGGAGGGTTTGGGATCCCCAGCAGCTCCTCAGAGCTCAGATGTGTTGGAGCAACTACATTCCACTGCCCAGTTATGGGAACTGGGCAATGTAAATGCTTCCTTCCAGTAGATTCCTCTGCTCTGGCACTTAGCAATCCAGTGATCCCACTTGCTACAATCAACCCAACTCTCGTGGCCAGGCCTCTTGCTGGCCCTTCTTAAGGGAAGTGGGCACTGCAGGGAAAAACAATCTGAACTGTGAGGCTCCCAGCAGCCCTGGGCTCACCTTGGCTATCTTCTCTGCACATCTTGGCTGACTCTACTAGTAGTAGAGGGTGGTTGTCTCATTAGCCTCAACACTATTATTTCTACCTACAGTAGCTAGGGTGTCCTTCCTGAACAAGCTTTTATTGACCAATTAATTTATTCTGTTTCAGCTCACTGTTAAAGAGCTGTGTGTCAGGCCCCAGGTGCCTCTCTCAGTGTCCACCCTCGGGATGTGATTAGGATTCATTTACCACTCCATACCTGCTTACAGTCAACCCTAGGTAACACACCCAAGCTGAAGACATACCTCTCAGCCTCCTAGGACCAGGTCTGGGATACAAGTGCCTCACACACAGGAAGGACACATTAGCAAAATAGCACACAGCACCTCAACAGAAAATGCTGGTGTCTGGTCAAAAAAAAAAATTAAAAGCAATTGTGACCTTTTGAAAAGGACAAATAGCAGAATGGACCCACCACCAGGCCTGTAAGACAAGAGAACATGCCAGCCCATGGGAAGAAGTTTGGAAGCTGAGAGGTATGCCATGAAGTCACATAGGAAAAAAGATGAGGCCCTACCCTGGGTGTGACAGAGGGAGGGGGAGCGTTCGATCAGCGGCCACTGCTGTTCACCAGGCCATGAAACTCCTCCCAGGCCCTGGCAAGCCAGAGGGAAAAAAAAATGAAATAAAACCAAAAAATAGCACTTCAGATCAAAGGCTTCTTAACTTTTAACAAGAGCAGAAACATTCAATAACGTTTAAAAGGCACTTGTCTTCAGAGAGCAAGGCAATATTCTCTGATAGCCCTAGTGGATAGAAGCATCCTTAAAATCCAGCCAAACATCTGACAGCACAAGGCAGCTTTAGCGTTCTGCACAGACATGAAGCGTTCCCACTGGCTGCTGGTGATAAAGCCACATTAATACCCAGAGACAGGTATGACCTTCCTAGTCACAAATGGAATATCCATTTCCTATTGCTCATAAAATAGCCCATGTTACGTCTTTCTGGAGGATTATCACATTCCTTGGCTGGTTAAACTCAGCCAGTTACTGGCCTCATGCTTTGCCACATACTGCATACGCAGGTAATCCCCCCAAAAGGGGCTTCTTTCAATGCCACACAGCTTAGTTTTTACAAAATTCTTTGATCAGGCAGCAGAATCCAATTGTTATTAGGAAGTTTAATTTCCTATTGTAAACCTGCGTTATTAATGATGACCCAGTAAAAACATCACAACTATTTGAAATGAAAATGTTTTTAGGTAAGTTAGAGGGACAGGCCCAACACTGCATTCCCTGGTGGAGAACGTTACTGACGGATGAAGGCAGCAGACTGAAAAATTTCTGTTGATTTTATGAAGGCAGCATACTGAAAACCCTCTCAGAGAAAACATGCTGAGGTTAATGTGAGCATGGCTATTATCTTCTAGGATCAGAGACATCAAAGAACCTCATAGTTCTCCGTGCCCAGCAAAACAGTACTGGTGCCTACAGCACACGCCAAGCCATATTCTGAAGCCGCAGAGTCCCATGAAGCTGGAGGGACCTTAAAGAGAACCCAGGTCAATCATAAACTCAGACCACCCTCTAACTTTTTTTGCTGGTACTTCTCAGCTACTTCACATTTTGTGCATTGCCTCACCAGGCCACTGCAACACAACAGGAGAGTCCAGAAATGGAAACCCTGTGTTAGTCAGCACTTGTGCCAAAACCAGACCACCAACCTGGCTCTTATCTGAGCCTCAGAGTCAAGCTCCCAAATGGCATTTGCAAAAGCAGCCCAGGTGTCACATGTTCTTTCCCAGCAAGTCACAGCCTAAATAAACACAGAGACCTTGGGGTTCAACAGCCCCTCACCAGAAGAAAGTTAGGGAGAAGAGAAACTCTGAATCTGAAGCCCTCTTAGTTGCTGGCAATCTTTGCACATTTCCAGACTTGCCAAAGAGTCTCCACCTTCATGTCCTACCTCCAACCTCCCTTGTATCTCTACCACATTCCCATCACCCACAATCACATCTCTTTCCTCTCCCATAGTTCTCCCAAACTTGCAACTTCTCAGCAGAAGGAACACAAGGGCAGATTACTTGTCACCATAATCTATAATTTATTACCCCTTTCACACTAAGGAGTTCCTTGTTCCAACATCCCAATAACATCATGCAGAGTCCTTCATCTCTGTCCTTACAGACAGAGAGAAAAAGCTCTTCCAGCCAAGAACTTTTAATTCAAGACCCTCATATGTATTATAGTACTAATGACTCCAACTATCTGCTGACTTGACTGAAAAAATCCACCAGGATGTGTCTGCCCTAATGTACCTAAACTACACTAGGAGAGCAAACTGCTCTCATTCCATATTGAACAAGGCTGCCAGTTAATTTCATCTGGCAGAATCTTTATGACCTGTGACATGCCAAAGGCACAGTGCCAGAGAGTCTAAGAGGTTATTTTTATGTATAGACATTTTTAGTACCTTATTGCCATACTGTCTGCACAGCGATCAGATACTCAGTGAATTGATCCCCAACACTTAGATTATTCCCACTGAACAGATGGGAAATGGAAACGTTAGCAGGCTAAATAAAGCTAGCCAGAGCTGTTCTTCCATACTCAGTCCTGACCCACAACTGTTGAAACTTCCCACCTTCTTCCCCACTGCCCAGGGTCAGGACCCAGACAGAGCTCCCTTAGCCCCAGCAAGTAAGTTGGAGGAAAAAAAAATAGAAAAGAAACCACTATCTCCCCAAAAAGAAAAAAGATAAAAGAAAAAAATAAAATAAAAAGAAAAAAAAAAGGGAAAAAAAAGAAGGAAAAAAAAAGAGGAAGACTCCATCAAAAAGAGGAAGGGCAGTCTGAGTTGCTTCAAGGGGCTTTCCAAATCATCATTGTGCAAGCAGCACTAGCTGTCTTCTGCAAGCATCCTCAATTAAGGCCTAGTAGTTTGCCTCCAGTATTTCTCTGTGCAACCCTGCTCCTTACCTTCTCCTTCCCCAGCTAAAAAGGATTCAGAGAGCTCAGAGTGCACTTATGGTACCTTACAAAGGGCACCAAGGTCTGTCCCTTTCACCAGCCCACATGGAACCTCCCAGCACACTGACCCCTCACTAAACTCTGCAGGTGTCCAGAGCAGCACAGCCTCTTTCTGAGTGCTTCCCTTGGATTTGTTCACAGCCAGACAAGAACTTTGTGACTAACAGCTTGAAAAAAACATCTAGGGTAGTCTTCTAGCTTGAAATAATTCTTTCCCCTGACTGGCAGTACCTGGAGCAAAGGTAACATAACACAAAACTAAACTGACCTCCTTGGAAAAAAACAACCATGAAATAAATAGGTTATAGGCACTCTTTTGGTAAGAGACAGGCCACCAACATAAGGAAGCCTTTCACAAAGTCATGGACACTTCTGAATAAAGCATATTATGTTGATGGAGAATGAATCAATGAATCCATCAATTCAAAGACCAGGTCTATGCAAGTGCTCTTAGACTTGCAGCACCTGTAAACATTACTGGAATTGGAGAATGAAGTGATAAATGAATGAAGCCAGTATTGCAGAGACTCAGGAGAAGAGGACAGCTATCAGATCTGGAACCTCACTGCTCTCCTCTAGATTTTATTCCTGGTCCCAGACTTGAATGGATGAGGATGAAACAATGCAGCTCTAGAGCTGGCAAGACCCAAGGTACCCTGCCTTCCCCTGACAGGCATCAGACAATGTGTGAGGGTCCCATCTGCAAACCATTTCTCTTTAGGCAAGGTTAACCCTGACCACTCCATTTAAGACACAGTCAAAGGCACAGGTGACACAAGTAGAACAGCAGCACTGAGGAGTTCTAAGGTTTTGGAAATTAGCAAGCAAATGAAAGCCAGTGCTTTAAAACCACAGCAGTTACAGGATTAGCTGAACTCGGCTGTGACAAGGGAGACCTCACAAGCACCCTACCAGCACCTTACTTGTCTCATAAACATTGATGTTCTTGCCCAACACCTGCCACTTCCACAGGGATTTCTCTTCCTAATTCTTCACTTATTTTCTGCCAGTTCTCTCTTTTTGTCCTGAGAACCTCACTCCTGCAGTCTTCTTATAGTGCATTATTCCCTCCATAGGATATCCTTGTTTCCTACCTACAATATAGTCTGAGGCCATTTCCTCCAACTGCCTGCAGTGAAATGAACCCAGTGCCAGCTCTATTAAGATCAACTATTCTTCTCATTTACTCGAGCCATCCCATTAGTTATCACTGGTGACTTTGAAAGGAAAGGATAGTTTTATACCCTGCTCAGCTCTCACTGCAGCAGGCACTTAGGAATAAGCGAGGCTTTGTTTCCAGAAAAAGCAGCCTTGCTTTAGAGCTGACAGGACAATCTGTAACGTCACACAGCAACAAAAACATTTCCACACCAGCTTGCTCAGTGGCAACCTGCTGCTGGCCACTGCTCTGGTCTCTCCTGGCACTGGAAGCAGTGCTGCTGAATTTGCCTGGGATTCCTGGACAGTATTGTGAGTGAGAGCTCTCAAGAAAGGAGATGGTCACTGACCACACAGTTATCAGTGCGGAAAAGAAAGGCTGATAAGCCCAGGCAAGGCAAAGGTGTATGCAAGGCAGCCACAAACTTCATGCTGCAATGCTCAAAGTCAAATGCGAAAGTGATCACTTCCCCTCCACCCCTCTCCCAACTGCAGATACCTGAATATTTTCAGTGGCTTCGCTGAGACATGGCCAGGCTGTGGTTGGCAACATTCTGCTTTCAAAAAAGCACACCTGCTACGGCAGCAAAAGAGGTTGGGCATTTTGCCTTTAATTCCAAGCCACAGGAAGTACCACTGTCCATAAGTCACTGTCACTTCTGGACCTTGTCACCTCCAAGGTTAACAACACTGATGAACTGAACCTATTAAGTGGTTCACTGCATCTGAGTGCTCCTCTCTCAGTGCACCTCTGAGGGAACAAAGAGAAGCAATTTCTCTCCAGCTACTGAAACAAGGTAGCCCACAAAATGTCACATATGTTCTCTTCAGGTGCTCAGCACTGTACCGTCTAAGGTACTATATATCCCCTGGAATTCAGCAGAGTCCAAGGGATTCTTCTAGCTTTCCTAGCAAGATTGGAAATTCATACAGACCAGGCTGACCCTTCTACTCACTGGGATTTAGGCAGCTTGTCAATATCACGAGCAAGAGAAAGGACAAACACAGGAAAATTGCAATGAAAGATCTGCTTATCTAGCTAAATGCACAAGCCCCACCACTGAGAGGAGGAAGGACAGAATGCAGAACAGCTCCTTGGAATAGCTGTGACGCAACAGGTACTTTTCAGATGCAGCTTGGCAGCACCACCACTTTCTGAGACAAAGGCGGCTGCAGCCTCACTGACAACTCATGAAAAATGGAGTCTAGAAATGATTTAATATGAAATGCATCATCACAAAAGGAATATACAAAACCTGAAACACAGGGCTCAGGTTCCACAGTGAGAGGCATGCTAGCAATTTCTACAGAAGCATTCATTTACAGTGTGTCAAAAGCTAATCCAGGTCAATTCACTACCTAAAAGTCAAGGTTTTGAGAAATGCCTGTTCTTTTCTTGCTAAGCATGCTCCCTTCCCTGAAGCACAATCAATGCCAATCAAACCCCGCACATGAGCAGAGCTCTAGTGGAGAGATGCAGCCCATACAAATGAAAAATGCCACAAGCCCCCCTCAAAAGGCAGCCCTGACAAAGCCTAGAGCACAGCTCTTCCATTAGAGCTTTTCATGAAACACAGCCAGAGTGTGAATATAGAGTGCTGGCTAGAAAGCCCTCCCCAGTCATAAATCACATGGTACATGTGCAGCATAAGTGGAGTTTATTCATGACGGACAGTATTTCATCAGGACTTGATAGATGGGTGAGGAAAAGGAGCCAGACTTCATGGAGGATAGAACTAGTTACACAAGAGATTCTTTATTAGTCAGAGAACCTTAATGATATGAAGCTAATCCAAGCAGAGTGAGACTGAAAGCTGGGGCTGTCCTGCTCTTCTCTGTCACAAAGCAGTCATCATCACCTCTCTGCAGCTGCTGCCCCTTGCTGCCTGCTGGTACCAGGCAAGAGAGGCACAAGAAGTTGGTCTGTGCATCACTACACAGAAACTCCACTGACAGCAGTTCTGCTCTGAATTTACACCTGTGTCTTTGGAAGGAGATGCTGGAGAGCACTGCAATCAGACTGCTGCAGCTTAAGCGAGGCAATGGGGAAAAAGGGGCTTTCATGATGCCCTACATGGCAGAAGGTTGATTGCTTAGACCTACCTGACTGGGACATCATCAAAGCAATTCCTGACTAACCCTCCTACCCAAGAAGAATGAGGGAGAGACAAGCCAGTTGGTCTCTAAGAATTGTTCCCAGCTGTAATCTGAGCTACTAAACTTGATACCTCCAACACCTGTTATTCTCAGACAAGCTCATTTTGCACCACACGTCAGCAGCACAAAATGAAACTTGGATGCTATGCAGGAAGAGAGGGCAGCGAGCACAGCACGTTACACTGGTGTAAGGAAATGAGGCCACACTACTGGATGCACCATCACTCAAGGCCTTACAGCTGCCAGAGCAAAAACAAACACTGCTATAGCAGCATTCTCTGTGCTAGGAAGTGCTGGTGGTGATAGCTCACAAAGGAAAGGCCACATCATTCCCATTTTATACTTGCTACATGAACCACCATCACAGTTTAGGACAGCTGGCTCCACACATAGCTTTTACTACAGAGACAGAAAAAAGTAAAACACCTCCCTGTTCTCACCACAAAGCCGCATCACCACAGTCCGCAGTCTGCTGCTGAACAGGAGTAAAATACTCTGCTGTGTGTCCACATGAGCACGTGGCTATTTCCCTACATGGACAGAGAGTCCATAGTGCCCTCTCCTGGCAAAAAGTGCATGAGAAACGTTAGTGGTAATATCACGGAAAAAATAATCTCTTTCCTTTCTCTTTCCCACGCACAGAGGAGGGAGGGGCACATGGAACAATAAATGCCTACACACAGTTTCAACGAGATTTCTGTATAATTACTAGTGACCCACACTCAAAACTGGAAGCTAGCTGTCTGCCAGAACCAGGATGGATCCCATCAAACTGTCTGACAGCAGACTGATGACAGGATGATTATGTGGAAAGAACCAGCCGGTACAATGAAAGAAAGTCATGAAAGATACTTGCACCTTCATTACAAGCAAGACTAGAAAGCTCTCTGCCCAATCAGTATCTTATTAGTTGCACTTCTTTTTCTGTGTGCACCTTTTCAAGTATTAATTTAACCAATATGACCTAATCAGTGTATTAGTTTATAATACACTAAAGAAAAAAAGAAAAACAACATATTACTCACCTCTAACTAATGCCTATATATGCAATTTTTTTGTCACTTCGTAGGAAATAAAAGTCACCCTGAATGGCCTGATATGGTAAGCTATAATACATTTATTTAAAAATACAGCTGTGCTCTCTGTGTACCATGATCTTCTAGTCTTGTTAAAGAGCCTCTGTCACCAGGGCCTGGAAGACTTAATATATGACGTTTATTATGATTAGAAATCATTTGTACAGCACTGTAAATTCACACAGCACTTTCCCAAGACCATTTATAAGTCTAATGGCACTATAAATCCCTGTTAGCTTCCGCACTTTATTCCCCAGAATCTCTATTTATTCAAATTATTTGACTCCCCCCACTGCAATCTTGTCTTTGAATACATCAAGCCACAGTCCCACCCTGGGCTGCCCATCACCCGAGTGACAGGCTGGGTGGATTGTTAAAATAACCCTGGATCACACACTTAAAAAAGGTTTTGCTCATAGAACCAAACACCCACGACAACAACACAGGAATTTGGCTTTCAAAGCGCGCTGGCAACAACTGCTGCTGTTTGCAGGAACTTCAGTTTGCAGGAACAGCCCTAACGCACACGAGCACTTCTGCCAACGCCCGTGCCGTGCCCTGAGCTGCTCGAGCACACATGCAACCTGCAGCACCCCCCTGGCCAGCACACGTACTTGATGCTATCGGTGTGGGTTTTATATTCCATGATGGTGTTGGGAGGTAGGTTGAGCACTCTTCGTAACGTGTCGCGTATCCGGGCTGTCGTGGCCTGGTCGCTGGCTGTCTTGTTCCATATGGAGATGATGTCCTCCTGCAGAACAGCATGGGAGGGAAGGGTAAGCACGGGGCACTTTTTGCAGCCCTGAAACATGGAAGCACGTGCCAGTTTTCAAAAGCACTCACCTGGAATCGGACAGAGACGACGGCCCCACAGATTTCTTCCCCCACCATGAACTGCTCTCCCAACATGGCCAGAATAAGATTCTCCCAGCACCGTGATGCTAAGCCCTTCCGCAGACGGATAATCCATTTACCACCATTTTTGTTGGCATCATCCTAGGAAGAGGGGAAATAAATTGATTTGTTTTCTCCTAGCTGTTTTTCTACTACCCACAAGACAGCAGAGCCACAAACAGGAGCAGATATTGATTAGGTGGGGCAAGGAAGGTATTTTCAAGCAAAAGCATTTTATTTCACTTCTCCCCCATATAAGCAGAGACAGAGGAAAACCTTACTTTGAATACAAAGTACTTGAAACAATGGCCCTCAGCCTTCCAGACAAAGTTCTATGCTCTGATGACTTGAGTTCTAGTGTTTTGATCCAACTAACAAAGACTAAAACCAGCCTACCAATTTGCACAGACAAACCCAGAGGCAAGGACTTTAAAACTACTCCTGAACCTGAGACTGATTCACCATTTGTCTAATCCCCTGTCTATGTAGTTCTGCTTGTAAAACAAGATCCCTGCAAACAGGAGAACCCCCTCATCATAGAGCATGGAAGGCCGTTACAGAGTTTGCAAAATGGTATTTTAAAAGCAAGCAAAAAATTGATAAACATTTTCCTTCCACATTTCCAGGAATGGGCTCACCAGTTGTGTTAACACAGAAGGGACCACCCTGTTCTCTGACATTATCACACATCATACAGCTGAATGTTTGCTCCAGACTGTGGTGACCCAGGGAAATAACCAAAATGAGGGGAAAAAGTAAAAGAAAAATTTAATGCTAAGCACCCAGTCTGTCACCTCAATATTGTGATTCTGTATCCTGAAGCTGACAAAGAGCCTCCCCTGCTCCCCAGAATGCACAGCTATGTCAAAGAGCAGCTCCTCCTCTGTGCAGAACACTGTGGCATTCTCTGGTACAACACTGTAGCTGGGAAATCTTACAAGGTGAGAGGGGAACAAATTCCATCCAAAGCTGAAGACAGAGAGGTAACAAGTCAAAGAGGTGGCAGTTAGGAAGGGTAAGGGAAGACAGGTCTAGGACAGAAACAGAGAACAAAGGATGACTCAGAGGGGACTGTACAAAACAGGACATCCCTCTCCAAATCCCCAGCAATCCCCTCTGCCAAGCTGGGTCACACCTTGAAGATGCCAGGCAAGGCAGCCCAACCCTTCTTAATGAAATAAAGTTAATTTCATTTTAGCCTTAAAGCTTCTCTAGGGCTCAGATAGAACTAAACATTTGTCTGCTCTCTCAGAGACAGCAAGTGCTAACAAAGCAATCCTGAGGAAACGTGGAAGTGTCAGCACTAACAGCAGCATTCACCTGACTCCTACTTTTCAGGCATGTGCTGGACTGAAAGGGGAAGGTGTCAGCTCCAGTCAAACCTCAAAGCATGACAGGAACCATCCAAATCAACATAAGTTCTAGGAATGTGGCAGAATCCTGTGAGAGGCAAACTGCTTTTTGTTAAATACCCTTGTTTTCCAAGTAGTGAACATCACAGCCTTTAGACTGGGAGTTGGGTTTAACTCTTCAAAGTTTCCACAATGACTAATGGGCATCAGAAGAGAGTGATATTGCTAAAAATATCTCAAAGGTGGCTTAAGCAGGTTCAAAGCTACAGAGAGAGCAGTGACTGAGAGGCAGATGCTGTATCATGTGCTTTATGGTTGTTGTTAGTTTTCTTTCAGGTTAAACAAGCTTCGGTTCAGTCAAGCATTTGATTTTCCTTCACCAGAATAATAATGATCTGCAGCCCAGTAAATCACCAGGGATTATGCTTAGTGCTTCTGACTTTACCAGAAAAGGCACAGATGGATGCAGAAAAAGATCAGAGCTACACAGAGGCACATATGTACCTATAAGAACAACAGTAACTAAGGATTGGTTTGGAAGTGAAAGAAACATAAACAAAGCCCTACAAAGCATGCAGCAATGGAATGCCAGAAGTGAGATCTCAGGTCCCCTTCTAGAAATATAAGAAGGAGGTAGGGCCAGAAGTGAAAATACCAAAGAATCTCTCCACCTCCCTCTTAAAATGCCTACTGGGAAATGCTTTATAGAAATTCTGGTATCATTGACTTGGGGACTCTCTGGTTGACACATTGTCTGAGGAACTTGCTCACCAGGAGTCCAAAGAGGGTTAAATGTTTTATATAAATAGTATTTGCAGTAACTGGCTATAAAACACCTTGCTTAAAATAACTGCTAATAAGGGTCACATATAAATTTCTCAAGACCAAGCAGTATAATTAGGTACTTCAGAGAAACACATAAAATCCTCATATTGTGAATGCTATTGGTCATTGCTGGAAGCAGGCCAAGAACTGGAATAATGATTTGCTGGGCAAAGATTCTTTTAAAATTTCTTTTAACAGATTTGGATAGAAATAGAAGCAAATCAAAGTGCCTGGGAACAAAATCAAAACAAAATAATAACAAAACAAAACCAAAACAAATAAAAAAAAGCAAATAGTAAATAAAAGGCAAAGTTGTTTCTCCATTTCCAGCTCTGTGTGCAGGCTTTTAACCATATGCACCTACTTGACTGAAAAAGGAGAGTTGGTTTTTGTAAGCTTTGTTGGAGAAGTCCAGTCCTTCCAGTCCCTGCAGAGGAAAGCCCTGCACTGCTGTCACTGGAAGCAGCTATGGGCTACCCCCTCCATTGGCAATGGCAGTTCAGCAGCCTTTGTGGGAGTGCAGCCAGCAACTTCCCCATCTTCCCTCTCCGGCAGCAGGACTTAGGTTACATGGGACAGAGTTCTGAGGACAAGCTTACAGGAAACCCAGACAAAAGGATTTCACCCAAGAAAATCTAATGGAGTGCCATTTAATGACAAGAGTCCCTCCACTGCAGAAGGTTCCCTCCAAAATATTGTGGGAAAATATCAAGGCAGAAATGAGAGCTCCAACTCACCTCCCACATGGGTTTGATGCCCTCTTTGAAAAGATGGAAGTCACTGTGGCCTGTCAGGTCCCCAGGACGTACCATGTGACTGTAAAACCGCCAGAACTGTTCCACCTGCAACAACACCAACCACACAATGAGGCTGCTCAAACTGTTCACAGTCAAGATTTCTAAAGAAACAGGCTGCTATTTTTACACCAGCCCTCCAGAGCCACCTTCCCCTCTTCTGTTCTACCCCCTTGTCACCAGGGTGTTGATTAGACAACACAAAAGGCAACAGTAGTGTCAGAGCCTGGTTGCCTGTTTCTGACTGGCTCCATTACCAGGTGACCACTTGAAACATTCAACGGGTGCCTCTAAAGTCACTCAGTGTTTGTCTGAAGAAATCTGTGCTAAGGTAACAGCTGCTCTGGAGAACAGTTCCAAACCTGTCTTTTAACTCCTACTGCCCAAACTTTCAATCACTGGGTACGTGTCAAAGGCATCAGCTACAGCCCAGCCTCTTTACCCTGCATAACCACCGCTCTGTGACCATGGAAACTGCAGAAGCCTTCAAATAAGACTTTTTTTTTGTATTTAATTTTACTGTATGCAGATTTTAAAATATACATTCTGGTGCTAGTTTAAGATCAGGAGGCACTATTCAGAGCTTTTATTTAAATACCTCTTACTTCCTTTTACAGTCTGTCATGATACACTTGGACCACTTCACTTTGACCAGTTCCATTCTGGCACCCCTGTGTCTGCCTGAGACAATGTGACTGTAAGGCAAGGGATTTATTTTTTATAGTTCTTAAAAGTAGCATATTTATCTTTTGAGAATCTCTGGGTAAGAAATTATTTGAGAGAGGATGGATCTTTAAAATGAAACAAGGCAGTGGAAGAGATTATATTAATTTCCATATTTTAAGAAGACTCTACTAGTAAGACAATAGCTATTAAGCAGACCAGCAGCGCAGCTGGAGGGATCAGACATCATCCCAAGCACTTTATCAGAGACCTTAATGACTTGGTCAGCACTTGGAATTCCACTCCAATCTGTGACCTCTGCCATCCAAGCTGGAATTTGCTTTTATAGCCAATAAAATTATGAACCAAGACTGAGGAGGGGTCAGAAGCAATCTATTTTTGTCAGGCACATCCAAACATCCATGGGGAAATCACACTCCCAGAGTGAAGGAACGTGCCCTCTAGTGGTTCACATTTCACAGCTTTTAGAGCTTTCCACTGAAAAGCCAAGAATAAATCTGAACCCACACTCAGCTAGACAATTCTTTCTGAAGTTTGCTCTTCCATCTCCTTGAACAGAATTTGGACCCAAACACCTTATCAGATATGCTGGCCACTCTCTCTCCATCCTAACAGAGCTGCAGCTGACCATGGTCCCAACAAATTCTCTGTTAGCAAAGAGCAGACAACAGAATATTCAACAAGATGTTTTTCCTCTAAGGAGCTAAAAATCAATGCTAAGTCTACACTGATTTATCAGACTGAAAAATTATTGCCAGAACATCAAGCAGCAGCCACATTTTTCATCCCCTGACTGAAAGTACTTGCTCACACAGGATAATAGGAGCAGTAACTACCCACAAAAACAGGCTCTTCTTCCCACCCTTATCCTGTGTGGATGCAGTAACACAACCCAGCTGCTCAGACAGGCATATTTTTATGCAGCCTCCAGAAGGAATAAAGGGCTGTTTATATAAATTCTCATATTTCAGAGAATATGTACTGGTGGGAAAAATTAACATTTATAAGAGACCCTGAAAAAACTGGGCAACACCAGACTCAAAAGAAAAAGGAAGAAAACAGCCAACAGACTTCCTGGGCTCTAGAACAGTAATGGGGACTCATTTTGCTTACATATCTTGGGCCCTTGAGGGCAGGTGTACTCTATCAGCACTGTGCAAAAACCCAACACAGCCTGTCCAGGACACACTCAGGTTTATTCCAGGAACAAGCAACAACAGAGTGTGGAAGGAGAAAGGAAGAGCAATTTGCCTTTTAATGGACTTGACTGCAACATCAAATTGCACCTTGTTCATCACTTCCAGACAGACAACAGGCCACCAGCTGTTGGCAAATACAGCATTGCCAGATGTTTATTCCAAACAGAGTATTTGTGGTGGGAATGTGGGTGGAGGGAAGTGCAGAAATGGAACAGAAAAGCTGTTCCTTTCTTCTCTTGCTCCAGCCATAAAAAAACTGCATGGCTGCTCTTTCGTTTTTTTTTTTTTATAATTATTATTATACCAGCTACTACCATGCACAGAGGTCTAGCACAGGGCAGAGGAAAAGTGCTAGAGACACATCTCCTACTGAAACTCAAGAGCTCATTTGCCTTGGCAAACCACTCCTTGCTACCAGCAGCACGGCCTGCACAGAGTGTGTGCACAGAGCCAGCAGAAGGGGAGCAGCCAGAGGAGCAGGCTGGGTGGCAGGGGCCAGCAGGGCGTTGGGGGCTGGATTTGTTTCCTTTGTGGACACGGGGGTACTCACGGAGGCGAAGGTGCCGATCTGTTTGATGTTCTGCTCGTAGCTCTGGGAGCTGGTGGGCCGCCCGGGCGTGCGCCGCGAGTACCAGAAGGTGTAGTTATACTGCAAGGGGTGCTCGGCTGGCCCCGGCACCACAGCCTGCACAACACAAAAGCCTGGTTACCCCTCTCCTCTAAAAAGGAAAAATTGCATTTACAGCATATAAAAGCAAACATTTAAGCCATCATGACTGAATTATTTTTAGTCCTGTGCCTGTCTCAAAGGAAAAAAAAAAAGACAAACTAAAAAGGGAAATGGGAGACCTTTAACTTTTTCAAATTAAGGAAAAAAAAAAAAAAGACACTCTCCTCCTCTGGGAAGGATAAACTCCACTTATAATGAATCATAATTGAAATGCAATTAAACCTCTTTGGTGACACCAACTGCCTTAAGCAACCAACACCCCTGTGCTCTGGGAAGATTAATCTAAGAACTTGTTATGTCAGCTTTGGCAGAACTCATCACCAGCAGTGGGCAGTGACCGCTTTTCAATTTCCAAAACACTGATTTCTGATTAAAAATACTTCTAATGAGCACAAAAGAGGCTAATGAGAGCTCATTAGCCAGGAGTCAAAACTTACAGAGAATACCCCAATCAAAGCCCTTATCTTGTACTACTTGATAATGCTACAGGAGTTAACAGGGCTTAAATCCCTATTTTCCTCTTGACTATGGCAAATTTACAAGGGTTGCATTACTTCAGACAGAGCACTTTTCCTAAACAAGATGGAAAAAAAACTCCAAACCAGGGGAGATATGTGCCTTATGCCTTCTTGACCTGACTACATTACAAACACAGACACATCTTAGAAGTTATTTCAACAGTGTCACAAACACTGCTGAAACCACCTAAACCACCTTCAAGCCACTGCTGTCCTGTCAGACAGGAGTTCTTTCCCCATGTCCTCTTCCAAATTTGTTTCTGGAAGAAAATATAGCTTTCTTTCTCATTTCCATTCAGAAGCCTGGCAGGGTGCCAGCTATGTTAGTGAAGGGAGCATTCACCCCTCAGATGAGAGGCCTCCAGAAGTGACATCAAATTACTGAAATCAAACACAGTCCCTCTGTCTTCACTGCAGCAGTAACAAAGCACTGAGACCACAGCCCTCCAAGACATCTTTTCCTCATCCCTGAACTGAGGATGGACTCCCCAGCACGCCCTGGCAGAGGAGAGCAGATGCCAGCACCACACCTTCCTCTTGGTAGTACTCTGTGGCTTCTCACGATCGTTCTTTTCCTTCTCACTGTCTTTCTGTGTGTTATTTTCCTCGTTCTGGTCATGGTCTCCACTATCATCATCTTTCAATCTGGTAAAGAAAAACAACAAAGAGAGCCATCACACAGCTGAGAAGGTTTATACCCAGGTAGGTCTCTGCTCCAAAGCTCCTCCGTGGTACAAGGGCCCCCACAGTTTGGATATCTACACTTGACAACCCACACAGTAAATCCTACCTCTGCTTTCATGCCCATCACAGGCATCTTGACACGCACTTTTAAGCCGAAGCGAACAACAAAACAGCTTTTTGGAACAAACTCAAGTAGTTTGTGCTAGACACTGATCTGCCACAGGAAACCCCAGTTGCTTGTTAGGGTTCCCCGCTATTCGGGGGCCCACACGAGGACCTGTCATCGTACCTCTGCTGACTCTTGCCCCCCCCGCTCCCCACGCTCCCCGGCATTGCAGAGGCAGCGCCTGGGGCGAGCAGACACCGCGCCAGCCCCCAGCACCCCACAGGTCTCTCCGCCCGCCCCATTCCCTGCCAAGGGCCGGAAAAGGCGAGAGACAAGCGGGGCCA
>WBNO01026735.1:161000-287572 GCA_013400575.1 Peucedramus taeniatus | reverse complement strand
CGTGCAGGCCCCGCACCGGGGGCCGGTCGGGGGGCTCGGGGGTGACACTCACGCGTCGAATTTGTTGTTCATCGTCGCTCGCTGCCGCCGCCACCCCCGTTCGCCTCAGCGACTTCCGCCCTGCTGGGTCCGCCCGCGAAACTCTTCCGCCGCTTCCGGCGGCTCCGCCATTCCCTCCCGCGTTTCCCCCCGGAGCCGTAACGCCGCGCACGGCGGGCGGGGAAGGGAGCGCCCCTCAGGGCGGCGCCGCCATATTGGGCGTGGCGAGGCTGGCGCCGGGGAGGAGCCAGAGAGTTACAAACTGTCCGTACAATTAATTTTGCTTCGGTAAATACAGTTTGAGGACTCAGTTACTCTTCAAAGTGTTTTCCCGCGTTGCCTCCTGTGGTGACAGGAAACCCGAGCTCGACGACCTCCCCATCGCTCTTTCCTTCATGTATAGTGAGGGATGGCACAGAAAACGGGAAAAATGTCCCACTAAAGAGCCTGCAAGCTCCTGAAGTGATTATGGACACTTCATAGAGGATAAGGGCGATAGTCCCTCCTTCAGCATCTCCTTGCACTTCATGGATCTGTTCCCACATTTCTCCAAGACACAGACTCTTCACAGTGCTTCGCAAATCTCTGCCCAGTAATATCTGCTATCTCGCAGAGTTAGTAAGTAGAGCTCTGAGTGCTGTAGCTTCTGTTTATCAATTTGTGATGTGGAAAGAGTCAAAGAATTCATTGCCTATGCAATCCAGGTACTTATGCTAAGCAAGTAAAGCAAAAACCTCATATTAAATCACACAATATTATAACTTGGTGTAACTCAGTCTACTTAAAACTTATTTATGCTAAGCAACTAATATCTCTCATCATTCTGTCAATCAGGAACATGGAAAAAATGGTATTCAGCATATATAAGGCAGCACATATCCTCTGTCCTATAGTGTGTGAGTGTATTCATCCTTGTAAAGCACGGTAATGTAAAGCTGGTATTCCTACCTTACTATTGGAAAGCAAAGGCAATGGATGTTTCAGCAAAATCCCTGAAATCCCAGAAATATGGCAGAACAGGGTAAAGCCCCCCCCTAGTCCTTGGCTAAATATCCTCACCACTGGCCCTCCCATCCTGCTGTCTTATGGGCTCAAATCTGTGTTCATAACCTTAGAAGACGTGGAAAATTATTTAGAAATAAATAGTAGCAGAAACAGTTCAAAAACTCATAAAGAATTTCCTGGTTGGTAACAAAAGGGATCCCTAAATGGGATCTGTGTGCTCTGAAGGCCAGCAGTTTACCAAAATATTTCAGAAAGAATGTGTTACACAAGTCACTATGGAGACCTGCTCATACAAAGATCCTTTCCACAGAGTCAAAAACTAATGACTTAAATTGCCAAGATATCAATCACTCTCTTGAAATTGCCCATTGCAAGTGCCAAGTAATTATTATGGGGTGAGCAACAGGGTCACAGTCTGTTATCTCCTACTTAATAGCTTATTTAGAAATTATTAGGCACTCCTAAAGATTGATTTTAGAGCACCAGAGGATGCAGTAATTACGGTTATCAAACTTTAAAAAGAAAGAACACCACTAAACCCCACTGAAGTGAAGGCTTCACACTGATCAAAACTCCTGACTTGGGTCTTGATTTTCTCAAAGACATCTTTCCCCAAAGCCACATAGGTCTTATCTATTGGGAAGATCACCTACATCTGTTTGGATATGGATTTAAAGTATTCTGCTAATACAATAAATTGCACATTCAGGCAGTGTTTTTTTGAAATTTCTGTGGGTTTTATATTTAGCTTTCACCAGTTTAAAAGAAGCCAAAGGTTCTTATACTGGTACCTTTATACTATAACTCTTGAACTCTTGAAAAAAGAGTACCTAAACTCTTGAAATCCTGTATGGAAAAATGGTTAAAGTAACATCTCTGCAACAAGAGAGGGAAACTGAGACAGATTTGTTCATATTTTAGCATGTAGATAACATCCAGCATCCCATTCCCAGTGAAGAGTTCCTCGTGAGCTGTTCAAATTCACTGTTGGGTAGCTTTGCAGCCTGGGACAAAATGTGAACACAAGATGTGATGCCTGACTTTGCTTTGTCTAAGGGTTGTACCCAAAGTTTAGTGGCATTAAGAGAGCTCAGTGACAGGGAAGCCTTGCAGTGTGGTGTCCTGGGTCCCCACAAATCCTGGGTTCACTCGTGCTGCTGTAACACACAGTCTCTTGTAAAACTGCTTTTGCATATGGCAGGGTTGTTCAGTCCTTATATTCAATTCCACTGGATGGACAAATGACAGCATCTGACACCTCTTGGAGTCATTCTGAATTTTAAAAAAAGGACTAATAATGAGCATTCAAGAACTGTTGATGTGCAGACTCTATGCAGAAACTCGAAATTCCCAAGCCACCTTACAGTGGAGAGTCAGGGCAGCTGAATCAACAAGAGCCACGAGCCAGGATACGACACATCTGAGTGCAGCTACACACATTTCCCACCTTGCACTTCCAGGTACACCATCATGGAGTGCTCAGCATCAAGTGAAGGTGGTGTTTGAGCCCTCTCTGAAGAGATCTGTGATCACTGCACTCTGAATGTAGAGAGTGTGCCATCTCTGCCTGCAGGGAGGAGACAGGCAGTGAGATTTAAGACTGTTTTAACGGCATAGCAAATTCCCAGCAACAGATCTGTTTTTCATCACGGGCTCCACACTGAGTTGGTGGAGCTGGTAAGACAGCAGCCTTGTTGTTCTGTTAAAAAATATGATCTTGCTCAAGAGGAAGACAGCACACAGTAAGTTTTCTTTCAGTCTAGAGTGGAACAACATCATTCTCTTTATGTTTTAGGTTGAATTCAAAGAAAGAAATAGCTCAACCTCATCTCAGGAAGGAGAGGAAGGAGGAGTGCTGCTGGAAGTACTTTAACCAGAAGCATTTGAAATATGTAGCAGCTGCCTAAGAGACAATTACTAGTTACCTTTAACATCTCATTCAGGCATTCAGCAATGGAGTCCTGTGGCTGTGCAGGCACCCAGCTCTTCTGGTGGTGCCTGATCTCAGCCTTAGTAAGAGTTCGTGGATCCTGCAGGTGTGTCTCTACCAGCAGCCTTCTCATTAACAAAGGGCCTCAGGGCCTCAGCAATGATGGGAAAGTGTCCTGGAGCTGCACCTGGAAACACAAGCAGGGGAATGCCATGAACATCTTGGCTTCACAGAGCACTTACAGGCTGACTGTTCACAGCTGAACTGTGCCTAACCATTGCATTGATCCACAATTGTTACTTGTCTGACTATAGGAAATGCATGACCACTTAATTATTTTAAAAATTATCTCGTAGGGAAGTGTGTTAAGGATGACCATTACCCTACATTTCTGGATTGCCTGCTTTGCACTGGTAGATTTAAATTTAGTTCTGGCAGGTTTAAATTCCCTTAAATACAATTTTTCTTTAGTTTTCTAAGTGAAGTCTTTCCCAAATGACCTGTTCCTTCCTAAATTTTAAGTCAACACTTGTCTCTAGTTCTCAAAGCCACATTCATGTCAGCTTGTCCTGTTTATTCTGGATGGTTCTTGCAGTCCAGTCTAACACAGGAAATCAGGGCTATTACGAAACCCTCCAAGGCACAAGCTAAGAGGAAAAACCTGATTCTGGCCCCATGGCAAATTCGATGCTGCATATTATATATGCAAAGTCAGGCTAGTCTCTCTGAAGAGAGCTGTTACAGGAGATTCAAAGGTCTGTAGGCATAGTAAGCCAGGAATGGTTGCAGAGGGATAATTATTGAGAAAGAAGGGCACAGCAGTGAGTCCTGGCTGCAGCAGAATTCAGTGTTCATTTAGGAGCTCTTCTTCCTCTCTGTGCCTTGGCAAAGAACCACTCCATGCCACAGCTCACTGAAGAATCCTGCCAGGTGTTGATACAATCACAGGGAAGCCCTTGCTCACCTGAGGCCAGGAGATGCCATGGAATTTTGCCATGGTCTGGGATCCTCTGAGCAGCCTCTGGCACATGACAGCCTCTGTAGTGAATCAATATCCAAAAAACATATCCATTTGATGGCAGAATGGAATGGAACAGAGGGATCCATGCCTACAAACAAAGCAAGCAGCATAATTAACTTCTTTTGTAGGCTCTGACCCTTTGTAATGCTGATCTCTTCTTTGCATGGGATTACACAAATAGCTGAGACTGCAGGAATCAAGAAAAAAAATGGGGGATTGTTCCTCCAGCATCTTTATAATGAGTGGGAGCAAGACTTCATCCTACAGGAGAGCACAGAATCAGCACAATTTGGGAACCTTTAATCTGTCACTTTCTCCCACAAAGGGTTAGCAGGAGAGCAATGAGTCAGGTGTGATGTTCTAGGCTCCAGTGTGAAAGCATCAGCTGTGTAAACCTCTCACCAAACCTACTGCGGAAATTGCAACTTCCGGCAGAAAAAGCAGGGCTGGAAATAAGGAGAATGAGTCTATGTCACGAGCACATACAGATCCGTATTTCTCCTCTTCCTCTGACAAAGAGCTCAGTGAAGCAGCAAGGTTCATCCCGGACCCAGACTTCCAGGATTTTCTTCCCAAGTCCTAGCTTTCTCAGTCATCATCTCTGCTGCTTCTAGATGTGCCCACTGACACAAATGACACCGGCAACAAAATGGAGAAGTACTGGGGAGAAGCCTGGGAGTGGTGCAATCCTTGGCATTGGCCAGGGAAGGGATGGGAGAAATTTCATCCTGCTGTCAGGGGATAAAAAGAGGCCGGAATCATGTTTCACTATTAGAATCTTAAAAGGCTTTCACAGTTACTAATGCATTGGATTATTATTTATGGTGTTCATTATTCATGTGTCTGCAGCACGTGTAGCCATCAGTGCAGCAACTGTGACATGTTAGCCAGAAACATTCTAGCAGGATTCCTTCATTCACCTTGCCCACCGGAGGTGATTGATGAATACTGCAAAATCATAAATCTGCTTTTATTATCTTTCCATGTTTATTTGTTTTCCAATCCTACAGCCTTTTCAGTGTATCAGTACTTACACAAGGACCAGCCTTCACCATTAAAGTAGGAATTATAGCTGTAATTAGCAGGCGCAGCCATTAGATGGTAATGTTCACTCACTGCTGTGCTGGAGGATCTGGTGAAGCCGGTGGGGTAAACTTTTCAATCAGTCATTGATCTGGAGTTTCTCTTTGGAGAGGCGTTGAGTACCTTGAACAGCCTGGGAAGTATTTAACTCTTACAGATCCTTCTGATTACCACTGGAGTTTGGGTTTTCAGTAGTTCTGCAAATCAAATCTCTGGCAACTATAAATTAGAGACCAGTTTTAATCTCTTTGACCTGGGTAGTTGAGAAAGACTTAATTGCACAGAGGGAGGGAAGACAAGATAGCATTACCTTGCACAAAGATTTGTGATTTCAGATAGGAACATCAGCTAGCCTGTGACTGCATGGGATAGGAGGTAAGGATTTCTGAACATATGTTTTAGGAATTTTTAAGTATAAAACAGTGGAACGAATAAAGATTGTCCCTGCACCATATGCAACTATATATATATTTATGTCACTATATATAAAATGTGACCTTTTTCTGAGCAGTTGCAGCACTTTGATAATATATGCTGGACACTTCAAAGATGAAAAGGCACCTCTTTTCCCCAGGGATATTCAGGGAACTGGTGAAAACATGGCATTTGTTAAGCTGTTAAGAGTTTGAGCACAGTTTCAACACATGTTGAGTTCTCCAGCTTGCTCTTAGGAATCCACTATAGATGTTCTGAGTTGCTGAACTCAGAACATCTATAAACAGGACTGCATCTCTCTAGATGCATACGCAGGCCTCCTCCTTTGCAATTTTTGGACAAAAAGATGTAGCCAAGGATTCTGGAGTATGCTGACCATACTGAAAATGCATGCAAATATGAATAGGCACCTGGTTGATGTCACTTGCTAGGAGCAATGGCTGTTTTCCATAAGGGACAGTAATTTGAATAATGGTTTTCACAGCAGTTGGAGCCCAGTCTTCTACCTTAATAGCTCAAGTAAGATGGAAAGAGAAGAAACAAGTGTCTGAATCCCTGAACTGGATTCCAGTTGGTGCTCAAAGAAACAGCAGAGCCTGTTTTTCCTTTTGTACACACAGGAAAACAGGAAGCCTTAATAATGCACTTTGTCTCATACATGTCCTAGGCTTAGGGACTCAGCTCTTTATCAGTATAGGTATATTTCCCAGGACAGACAGAGGTGGGGGCATAGCCTGAATCCTGAGCAGGAATCCTTTCTGGCTCATCTTGGCAGATGCAGTGTGTAGACCATGTTAAGGGTTGTCAGTAATAATATTAATGTGCCTCTACACTGTCAAACAACAACAACAACAAAGCCAGAAAAACAGTGCGTTGATACCCTGCCCTACCAAAGGGTACAGACAACATCACCTGGCTGCAGGTCTGTGCAGCTGCTCATTTATGCAGTTAAATGGATTAAGACTTTAATCCATCCACTTGGTTGTTTTGTAGTGCACGGTGGCTCTGGTGATTACTGACACTTACAACACACTCCCAAAGCCAGCAGAGTTCTGGGGAAGAGGAAATTTTGTCTCAATATGACCTTCAATATTGTAACACCACAGGTAACATCACTTCTCTTCATCCTTTCCCTTCATTCCTCTTGTCAACAGCAAAGACTGGCCTGGAGCAGTAACACCTCTAGTGAGCTGGAGTCTCACCTGCTTTGCTGGTTCTGCACTGGCCAGGTCAGGCCCCTGCCAAGGAGCATTCCATGACCTTGTTGTGCCAAGATACAACCAGCAGTATTGCCAAAACAAGGGCTACAGAATTAACTCCTTAAGCAAATAAACTTGCTTTCTGCTTCTCATTGAGGAGTTTTGCTGATTCTTCCTGTTTCCTTTCCTTCCTCTTTGTAACTTGTGCCATAATAATAGGATTCCTCAGACATTATTTTTGGCCAGGTGGCTGTTCCGTGCTTTACACCACTTCCAACAGCCTGTTCCACTCATGTCCTCTTTAAAGACCATAAAGGAGAGACAGGGCTTGAATTCTGCCTGGAAAGCTCATAGTTCAGACTGAAGCCAGGAAGGAGCAAAAAACTGCTTTTACATTCTAGCCAAGGATACATTAGGAGTCTACAGCTGAAATATTAATGGAACTGTAAAAAGCACCAATACCTTCAAGAGTGTTTCATGGTGAGTTTGGAACTCCAGTGTCCACAGCTGGTTAAGGAGATAGGTGTCAGTCTTGGAGGCAGCTTCCTTTAGGTCTTCTGGATGTTCAGGAATATCAAAGAAATCCAGATACAAACAAAAACACACAAAAAAAGTTAACTTTTCGAAAACACTGCTGTTCTCATGTCCCTCCTCACTCAGTTGTGACCTGCTAGCCCCAGAGCCTGCAGCCCCCAGATCCACACTCCCACAGGCATTAGCCACATTGGAGCACTTGGACAGCCCAGGAAATTAACCATGTCTGGTCCCAGGCAAAGGCATCTGGGCAACAAGGGAGTGTGTCCCTTCCACTGTGCTCAGAGTGAGCAGGAGAATGGATCAGGTGAACTGAGGTGGGTCCCTTTTCAGCTCTCACAGTGAGAACAAGGCTGGTGTCCTGCTCTAGACATTGGCTTGGATTTTAAAGACCTGATTCAGTTCCCTGCTGTGCTGCAGATCTCCTCTGTGATCCTGGACAAGGTGTTTCAGGTAGTTTCAAGTAATAGCCAGCCTGTAATCTACCTGTAAGAAAGATGTCATGAAAACAAGGAGTCCCATACCCTCATTTTCCCTTTCACCAGGGTTGGATCCAGCAACACAGAGCTATAAAGTGCCTGGATTCATTTGGCTGATCTAGTGGAAAGCCTTTCAGTTATACTTGCAGTAATAGTTTTCTGCTGGCTCAGCAGTCTGAACACACTCACCTGCTGGCTGCTGCCTCACTGAGCAGTGAGAACACGGCCAAGGACAAAAGTGGGCAGGACCACCCCTTTTGGCAGACTCACTGATCATTTTAGCTGCAGCACAGAGCCCTGGGCTGCTGCTGTCACAAATACATTCCCAGTTAACCACTCCAGTGACAGTAAACAGAGAACTACCCTGCACAGAAATTATATTACACTCTCTGGTGATTGTTTCCTTCTAATGCACTAAAGCATCCTCAGCTAATGCCCTAATAAGATTTTGCAGGTATAAAGTGTATGGATGGCTCAGGACTGGAGAGACATAATAATGGGAGAACATTATGGAAGACTGAAAAGAAATCTATTGAATTTGTTATTCCTCAGAAACATTATGAAACACAATGAAGCATTGCAAAATACTTCTCAAAAGCCCAGGAGTTGCCAGTACTGTTTTCTACCCCAGATAAAACCTTTCTCTGAGAATCTTCAGCATCAGGAATCAGAAGGACATTCAGGGGGTCTGCCACTGCTTGGAACAGGCTGTACTGGTGAAGGACAGTGTAAGGAAGGTACTCCTTTGATCCCGTGTTGCAGCTGTATGTTAAGGATGGGAGTTTCCCCTCTCTCAGCGAATGTACAATTTGTCAATGCTGTTGTCTCATCAGGACCACCCTGGGAGAGTCCTGGGGAACTGGTTGTGCTCCCAGCACAGCTGCAGAGACATTGTACTCTCCAGGTATCTTACACAGGCTTGTTGCCTCCCTCTGCATTCATCCTGACTCTCACGGAAAGGAAGAAAGAGTGAGTACTTCTTGCCAAGGTGCAAGACAGCAAGATGAAGCTAAGGGGCTTGGGTGAGCCCATGATGCTCAATAAATCAGGTGTGTTTGTCAGCTCACAGAGAGTATGAATTTCCAACTGGATGCAGTTTTACAAGTGTTTACCTTTATGCTGACCTTGGTGTGTTCTCTGAGAAAGCACAATCCAAGCAGTTTTGCATGTGACCTCATTAGTCTCTCATATTTTCTGGAATAAGTCAAAATATGGAGCAGTGCCCAGTGCAAAGCGGTCACTGTGGTTTCTGTTCCTGCCAAAAAGAGGACGTGGAGGACCCAGACCAGGTTGTCCTCGTCATATTGCAGAGCTGGCATTGCCTTTAATCTTCAGGCACGATAGGGGTGAGTTTAGAGTACAGCCAACATTACAACATATACAGTCATCAACTCCAGATGACTTCAGCAAACAATAGTTTGCAGAATCTCTGATTTTCCAAACCAAGTGAATGTGAAGGGCAGTAGAAAGTAGTCGTGTCTTATAAGTTTCTGTCTCTTCATGTCTGAAAAAACACCCTGTCTCATAGGCAGCATTAAAAAGATTTGAATGATAGCAAAAGATCAAGCTGGAAGTTTTTCAATGGCAGATGTTTCTTTTAGAGGTCTGCTGAATTCAGAACACTTAATGGGATTTTCTTATACCAGTGAAAGCTTTAGGACAAGTTCATAGAATCCCATTCTTCCACCACTGTCCTCCTGTGCCATCCTGCTGGACAGAGCCCTTGGTGATGCCAGAAAATGCAGCAGTTGTGTGTTTCTTCTTTACCAAAGAATGTGCAAAACATACAAGCTCCTGACAACTGGAAACTTTCCTGTGAAGATCTCAACATATTGAAGTATCCAAGGTATATTTTGGCTGTAAGATCTACTACTTAACTTTTCCAAGAGATATGTTTTGACATGATGATGATGGTTCAGTTTCAGGACACTAATTAGCAGCATTTAGAAATACATGGCTAAAGCACCATTACCTCTGAGTCTTATAAGTTTCCCCTAAATCCACACTTTTTTCCATGGACTCTGGCAGTGATGTTTGTTTTCACAAGAGTAAGCTACAGATACAGCATTACTCTACATATAACACCCCTTATTTATATGGCATCTTTAGATTATTTTATCATTTATCTGCTAGCTACTTTAAATACCCCAGTTGTATAACTTCCTGCAGCTGTCATGTTGGCTGCTATCTGAAGCCAGCACAGCTTCTTTTCAGTGGTGGGGAGAGGAGCTGGCTTGGGGGGGGTCTGGTCTCCTTTTCTCAGCACAGCTGTGACACTGCTGTTGAGGAAATTAAAACGGGGGCTGCTGAATGCTCCCCTGACTCCTTGCTGCTCCCTGTCTGTCCTCTGTGCTTATCAGGACAAAAGCTGAACTCCTTCTACTCCAGCTGTAGGAAAGAGGTTTTTCTCCTTCCTACCATTTCTCTCCACTCCTTGTAATTTTTCTTTTCTGGAACCTTCAGCAGGGCAGGGGCTGCTGAGATGAAATTTGTTTAATATATGACACTTTCCCACCAGCTATTTCTCACCTAGCACACTGTAGTCTCTCAGCTCCTACTGAGACTTTGCTCTTTCCCCGAGGGGGAAATTGTAAAAGCTATTTTGAATGGAAATTTCATCGTAATAATTCCCCTCAGTACATAGAGGAAGAAGAAATTTTAAAACCTTTTGATTCAATCTAAAAGATAGGGTTCATAGCTGCTGTGTTTTTAAAATCTCATTGCTTCATTTCCTGTGGATGTCTCTGAAGCAAGTAGAAATCTATAGTGAAACCCACAATTTCTGTAAGATATGTTTCCACATGCATATAAAGCCATTGATTTTCTCCAGCTAATATGAGCACTGTGAAATCACCTTAACATATCATTCATACAGATTTACAGTGGCTCCTCAGAGCCTCCTGGAGAATGACCCAGATAATTTAGGACTATTTTTCCTGTGTTTTATTGTGCCCATATTTGTCTGTGCTTTATTCTATGAATTATTTTCTACATTGTGTCTTCATTTTTATGTTGTCAGACCTATAAACCTCTTTTTTTCTCTAAGAGTTCTGCAAGTTAAGAATAATTTTAAAATGTCACACTGCAAAGCATGTTCTACTCTTCAACTCTTCTTAATCACCAGTGAGGGTGGTAAAACAAGTCAAGCCTAATGCCTGATCCCTTTGTACCATCCCTGCAAATATACCTTACCTCGTTCAGCGAGTTTCCAGACGTGGCTGTGAGTTTTACTGAGATTAATTGAAATTAATTTTCCACACATGTACAGAATGTTACAAAATAGCAAACACACAGCTGGCCATAGCACTGAACACAGTAAAGGAGGAGGATCTAGATGCCAGGAGGTGCTCTGAAAGCAGACTTCCCCCTCAGGCTGTGGTACAACAACTTTTTAAGAATCAGCTACCCCATCTCCCTTCTCTTGCCAAATGTACACATAGACACTTAAACTTGAGCTCTCTGATACTCCTGCTGGGTGTGGAAGATGGATGAGACCAGAAAGTTAAGGCTGCCCTATCAGAAGGATAAATGAAGATATAAAAATTGGCAATTTGTTAAGGGTTACACTGATAAGTGAGTTACATGGACCTTACCTCTTAGGATGTTCAGTGGTGGGACACCCAAATCCTGCATGCTGTCTTGTAATTAGTCTGCAGTCAGCCAGGAACTTTGTGTACCATGCAGTCAATAATGGGAGTGATGTTTTGGGGTACTTGGACTCCTAAATAAAGATGCACTCCATCTTCTGACTGGTGTTTCTTGCCCTGAACAAGCTTCCTGCAACTGGCTAGCTGGCTTTGCATTGGGTCTTTGCTATACCCTCTTAACACCCGCAGAACCATAAACTCAGCCCTTACTGTGCTTCCATAAATCATGACTGTGAACTGGTTTGACTCAACAAAAAGCCCCACAACAACAACGATGTAAAAAACCCCAAATCAACAAGCAAGAACTCTTGGCTTTGTAAGATTTGCTGTCAGAGAAAGCACCTTGGTAGAATCGATAAAACCAGACCTCTGGTTATGAGTTACTGTTAAAAGTAAGGTGTAATTCACTTCAACAAATGACAACCATTTCTAACAGTGTGATTTCAGTCTGGAAAGACATCTCAAAGGACTGGGGGACAAGGGTGAAATGAAACTTGCCCATGCATATTGGAAAAAGGTTAAAGAGCTGACCTTTTCCTAGGTACAAGTTTTATTTACAACTCTAACAATATCACTTGCTGATTCAAATCATGGTGCTTAATATCTCCCACCATTTGATTTACACACAAAACTGCCTTAGTCATGTTTTTAGTGAAATGGCAAAGCTGTTCTTCAGACCCCTCGTTTGACATCTCTTGTGCTCCAGTCACTGTGTGTGACAAGGCTTACCTCATCTGCCTGGCTTATATCATTGACTGTAACAAACACCCAAAGTAAACACAGTATTCCTTATACAGTTCTACTTTCAAAAGGTTTCCCTTGTTTTATTTTGCACTGTATATGCAGCTCTACACCTCTCTTTCTCTCTCCCTTCCACTAACTATATGAGTTCACAGTGATTTTTGCAGGTACATCAACTGTATTTTACACATGCTGAAACTCAACTGTCTACAAATATCCATAAATCTGTTCTTATGTGACCCTCAAGTTTGTTGTTACTTTCAGTTTAATTCAGCTGCAAATGTTATTAATGTAACATTCCACAATTATAATGGAGATAATAATATAAATATAATGAAGACAAAAAAGAAGTGAAAAGATAACAAGGATTTTATGGGGTGGGATTTCCTCGTCTTGGGTTACCCACTGTTCCCTGTTCAAGGCTGCCCTTACATCACAGACTTAAATGCAGATCTCACACATGATGACAAATGGCTCCTTAACAACATGGTAAAGGAAGTGTGTGTAACACCAATTCAAGTAGCATATTATCTGTCTTTTTCAAACATGAAAATTCATTTTAGTACTGCAGAAAATCAGATTTCCTGTTCCTAGTACATTTTTCTCACCTGAAGGCATTTGGCAAATGAATGAATTAAGCTTTGAAATATGCTAGAGGCAAAACTGTTAATCAAAGGGAAATGAATAGCATTTAGTGCATTTTGGCTCATACTCCAGGATTACAATTGCTTGGATGAGCATCTTTTTCTGGTTTCCCAAGTTATGTCTCAGTGGGCACTTGGTCAGGGTACTGTCTGAAAGTAAGATGAAGTTATTCAAATGGAAAATATAAGAGTGTGATGTAATAATGACAATAAATGTTCAAGATGAAGATTAATATGAAACTATTTAAATTCTGTTACAGGACTCAAACACAGCTGTGGTGTGTCAGGTGAAAGTTCAGCCAGTCTTATGTTCTGACTGCACATTATTGCAGGTACCTTAGAAAAGTTTGTAAGAACAGTACAAATGCCAAGCACTGCATTGTTATTAAACAACCCTAAAGTATTTTTCCTGCTGAAGATATATCCAATTGGTTTTTGAACAGAAAGAGATGTTTAGTACAAATCTTGTGTTGAGGGTCAGATTACCAACAAAGCATGTGCAGTGCAACCCCCTTTGAATCTTTTGACCCCTCTTCCTTTTTGTTGCATTTGTCACCTGCGAGATCTTCCAGTGCAGAGACAGCAAAAATTTCCTGTTCTTTCACCTCCTGTTTGTCTAAGAGTTTCTAAACTTCCTTAAATACAGAAATAGTTTCCCTAAATGCATATGCTGGTGCAACAGATTATTTTTTTCAAAATATAATCCCACAGATGTCAGGTTCCACCGCTACACACCAATGATTCACTGGGTCCTTCCATGAAGCCACAGGGACAGTTTTGCCTGGGCCTTTGAAACAAAACCATTCCCTAAACAACTTATTTGAACAGAAGTAAAAAAAATCAACCCTTGCTTTTAATTTCTGGATGGATGCAGAATCTACCAAGTTTTACACAAGGTTGTCTTTGTCTCCAGTGCCTGCTTTTTCCTTTTGCCAGGGTAAATAGCTTCCCTGGAGTTTGGCATTTGTCCTGCTTATGGCTGTGGCACTAATATTGCTACCCTGGAGATGCCCATCATGAAAAGAAAGAAAAGAACAAGAAAAACATTAGCAGAGGATCTGAGTGGCAGACAACTTCCCAGTGCTTTCCTGTACCATAATTTAGCAGAGCTGAGTACTGTATAACGTTAGGCAGCTCTTTCATATCCATCAAAATTAAATATTTTAGGCTTTCTGGATTCACCCACTCCTGCTATCCTGCAAGTATAAAACAAAGCAGCCCTTCTGCAGTTCTGTGACATGAATTCACTTTTAGCTGAAGCAATCACAATGGTTTAAAAAAAACACACCCAGTTGCACATATTTCCCTGGAACAGACACCTGCAACCTGATTTCAAAACCTAAACTGTATTATTACGGATGACAGTTCTATCTCAACTCAGAGACCTGAGGCTGTGGCTGACACTAGTTATAATTTTTTTTAAAAAGATGGGGTGGCGGGTTAATCACAGCAATTAAAAGGAGTTACAGCACCACAGCCATCAGCAGCAGGGCGTGCACCTTTGAGCCTGGCAGCTCTTCGATGGCCTAAGACAGACACATGCCAGGGGGCTGGAACCTGTGGGCAGCCAAGTGATGACAGATGATGATCAGGAGGGAAAACTGCACTTGAAGGGGCCAGAAAGCAATGAGAAGAACTGGAGACAGGGGATTAGGGAAGGCAGTTGAGCCCACCAGAGATAAGTCTGCTGTCATCCTTCACCATTGCCATGGGATCACTTCAACTCTTTCCCCATAGCTTGCAAATTTCTCCACTGCCAGCAGTCAGTCTCTCCAGGAGCTGGAAGTATACAATTGAACAGCTACTGAAAGATCTCTAGGAAGTGAAATGCGGTTGTTTTCTACACCAGAAGCCCTCCCAAACTTCCCAAATGAGTGGAGATAGAGCAAAGTAAATTTTATCAGATTACCTTAGTTTGTTTGCCTTCCTCCATCATCCTGTTTCAAATCTTTATGGAACACATGGGTGTAAAGTGGTGCTGTAAGTTTCCAGACACATGTCACTAGCCCAGTTTGGCTGCTTGACCCACATGGACTAATCCATACAGGAGGCTGCACACACCACACTGGCTTCCCTGCTCAGGAACAGCAAAGCTGTTGTGCAAGACTGTCTGTAAACTCAGTGTCCAAAAGGGAAAGCTGGAGGTCTCCTGCTCTTCAGCCAAATTTTCAGTAGACTCTTTAAAAGCAAGTGTGCTCCCTGGTACCACCTGGTAGGAGTTGGTGGCCAGGGTCCTGGAGCGGCTGAAATGGGCAGCACATTCCCAGTTTTTTCTACCTCATGTCACTCCTGAGATCTGCCTGGTCATGGGAAAGCCATCCATCAGTGGGACTGAGCACAGAACCAATGAATTCATGGTTCCAGCCCTTGAGCACAACTAGCTTAACACAGATCATATGACTGAGCCTCTTCAGCTAGTGGCAAGATGACAAGTGGAGTGGGCAAAGGCAGTGAGAGGCACCATCTGAAGATGGGTGTTGGAGGTTAGGATTTTTCCTTTTTTTTTTTTTTTTTTCTTTCTCACAGGGAATTTTTCTCCCAATTCTTGCCTACTTAGAGATCAAGTCATCAGTTGTAGGGGTTTAATAAAAGCCACAAATGGCACCACAAAGTCCCTCCCAAGTCAAGCACAAAGGACCAACATCCTGCGATAGCCAGGGCAAAAATGATTTGTTTTTAAAATTCATAGACAACAGACATCAGATCAGAGGTAACCTGCAGTTGTACCAACTATTGATAGGATTTAGATGGAAGGTTTATTTTAAAATAGACACTTCATTCTGTTCCAAAAGAGCTGGAGATGGGGTTGCATTAAAGTGGGGCTGGTGCTGAGCAGACACCACCAGAGATGATATAAAAGCAATGTTATATAACAAATTAATTCCTCTATCAAAGGACATTTTGATGGCTCCCCCCTGAAAACACACTGGTGATTGTGTTCAGCTCAGCATGGATTCCTCTACTAATACTTGTGCAGGAAAAAAAGGAGAGAGAGGCTGGATGTCATCATATCAAGGTGAATCCTGAAATAGAGTTGTATATGGATAAAGGGTAGGTGGGAGTAGGAACTGAAAGAGGGCAAGGGAGAGTTCAATGGAGACCAGGAAGTGTGGTGTGGGCTGTAATGAAAAAAAGTAAAGAGTACAGAAAAAAATAGAGACTATCTGAGTGTTCAGGTAGCCCCTAGAGGCTGCCTTCCAAAGCCTCTACCTTCCTCTGTCATGGAGTTAGCAGTGAAACTCACAGGCAGAGTGACTCTCTCATCTCACATAAAATGCCTCATCCAAGCAGGATTGATAATGGCTGTGATTCTACATCATTAAAAATAAAACAAACAATAAAAAACTAACAAACTGACAATATAACTATAATCAGGCTGCAAATTCACACATTCACATTGATAGTAAACACCAAATATAAGTTTCTTACTTCCACTTTAGAATTACTTTCTACCTATTATATGGGAGATACTTAACATCAAATTCAGATGTGAAGGCACCCACACTCTAATGTATTTCCTGGGATTTGGGTGTTGGTTTGTTTTTTGGTTGTTTTTTTTTTGCAACCTGTTGACAAAAATTAAGTGGCTAAGTTCAGAATATTAAAACCAAAACAGAGCTTTAAAAGTGTGCTTTCCGCAGTCAAATTAATTGAGGTCATCCGGCCACTCACAGAAATGGCCCCTACTCAGCTCTTGCTGGGATACTCTGAATTTTCCTGAGGTTTGCTCAGGACTGAGCATGAGGATGATTTTGCTGGGCTAGGACAAGGGGACACAGCATGGCCTCAGCTGGGAACCATAACATCTGGCTTCAAGTGCTCTCAGAGAGGAGATTCCTGTGAGAATATCCACGACTTTCACAAAGAGTAGACCAAAAAAAAAATACTGTTATTTTGGATCTTGGCTTGCATCCACTTTCTGAATAGCCCTGGGATAGACTAACATCAATAGCCAGAAGGAGGTTTACACACTTGAGAGGAAATTCACAGAGGTAAAGGCAGCTGTCTCATGCTGGTCTGTGGCTGCTGCAGCCTAGCGTGGGATGGCACAAACCCTGTAGGGGTGGGGCTGCAGAGTGCCCCCCATCACGGGCTCTGTGCTGATCTTGGTCACTCCCTCGGGGAGGCGGAAGGTGAACGCCCGCAGCAGGCTGGCAAAGAAAATGAAGAGCTCGGTCCTGGCTAAGTGCTCCCCCAAACACACCCGGTGCCCTGCAGAGGAAAGAGGGGAAGGACAGTGAGTATCTAGGAATTTTTGAGTTTCATAATCACTTAGTTCATTCCTGTTGAAAGCAGAAGTGGGTTTGGTTTTGTTCAAGGAGAGCACCATGAAAACCACAGAACTAAAACTATGTGAATTCCCTTTCAAAAAGATCCCATCCAGTGTCCTAGGTTAGGAGACACAAAATGAAAATTTCAATGAAAATCCATGAGGTGCCAACATAATTTCTCTCTTGACCTGAGAGAAAAAAACTGTTTTGCTTTTACAGAAGATATTGAACTTCAGGACCACACACAAAAAAATCTGCCAGCTGTTTGCACATGCTTTAGTGAGTTAACATCAGCAGAGCAAAATTACTTAGTAATGGCATTTGCAGTTGAACAGAGACTTGGTCACTTTATAGGCAAAGCATGAGTCCTACTGTTCATTTCCCAGGACTGCCATTCCTTGGCACCTTGTGTCAGCAGAAAGGGTGAATATTACATACACATTCCCAGGTGGCAGACAAATATAAGGAAAGAAAAAGCTATTTGAATTAAGAAACCATTTCTGTGTGGACATTTAAATGACTATCAACAAACTAAAAACCATCAGCAGGAGCTTTACCGCTAGGTATGATTACTAACTCTGTGCATTGTTACCTTGTTTTCTTTTGCAACTGGATTTTCAGTTCTGTTAGCAAGAATATAATCCTGTGTTTATCAGGATGCCTTCTGCTTTTCTTTCAGCTTGCTTCTTTAAAAGGGATTGCAATAACTCCAGTACATACAGGACAAATTACTTCTCAGGAAAACAGCTACGTGTAAAGAATACTACAGACAAAACCTGTGTATGACTGCATCATGCAGCCAGCCTGAGAGGGTCAGGAGTTTGAGTGGGCTTCCCACCACAGTGTCCTATGAACAGTTTGGGGTCTGACAGCACAGAAGCCTCTTCTTTGGCCAGGAGTGTTCTTTAAAAGCAGCAAACAGCAGAGACAGAAGATGTTATCTGAGGAAATACCATGATCTCATACTTCTGTGTTCATCATCTCATCTGCCAGGTCAGTTCAAACTGTCAGTGCATTTACCTGCTGAGAATGGTAAGAAAGCTTCTCGAGGTATAAAGTTTCCTTCTTTATCCAGAAAATGGCCAGGGTTGAACTGTCGAGGCGTCTCCCACTGCTCAGGGTCATACAGAACAGATGCTATATTTGGTATAACAATGGTGCCCTGCAAAGAAGAAACTGTTGCTTCAGTTCCTGCTACTAGTGCCTGTCACCCATCAGTTTATGCCCAATGGATAAAACTGTTGCTTGTTGGCATTTGGGTGAGTGCCAGGCTGGGCAGGGATGTCTTAACCAGTGCTTTGGCAAACCAGTTTCTCCTCTCAGTCCATCCCCTGCCTAGCAGGGCTGGTTTCTGCAGTTGAGATGATGGGCAGGAACTTGAGGCGTCCCTGGCAGAGGCCTTAACAGCTGTGTGAGCATCTACATGCTAAGTAAAAGACTTCTTTCATTCCTGGTGCCACAGATAGTAACTCTTCCCCAGGCACCACATTCCTGAGTTTAATGGAGAGTAGTTTATGGATGAAAAACTGGTTATAAAACTGAAATGCCTCTCTGCCGAAGGAAGAACGGAAGCTGAAAATGTGTCTGTACCTTTCTGACAGGGAATCCCAGCAGAGTTGTGTTCCTCACACACAGTCTGGGGACACCAACAAAGACAATGTTGCTGAAGCGCTGAATCTCATGAACCACAGCATTTGTGTAGGGCAGTTTTCTCCGATCCTCATAACAAATTAACTGGGAAGGACCCAGAACAGCATCCAGCTCCTTCTGCACTTTCTCTGTGGAGAAATATTCACCACTTCAGAGGAGAAAAATGCATAAAATACTTTAGCTGGTCACTTTTCGTGGAGCAACAGAAAAAGATATTATTTCAACATTGTACATTAGGTTTATGCCCTGTGATTTAATATTATTTAATGTCTGAGTTTAGTATAGGATAATAAAAATAAACAGGAAAACCCCACCACTCTCACCTTGGATGTCTGGATTCACCACCATATAGAGCAGTCCCCAGTACAATGTAGTGCTTGAGGTCTCTGATCCACCAAGGAAAAGATCATTTATGACATATACCAAATTCTCTTCATCATACTTGGGCTTGGCCCCCTCTTTAGACTGTAGATGGTGATAAAAGTTGAAGTTAAAGCATAAAAATTTGGTTATCCTGTATGCCCTTTGTGTGAGAGCTGTGAGACTTCCACAACTGGCATGTGCACAAATAGTCAAAATTACAGTTTTTGATGCGTACTGAGAGTTTAGTAGTTTCCCAAATAGGCACAATAAGTCTTCATTGCTGTCTTTCATGAGGTGGATTATTCTTTCATCACAAAAGGGCAATTCTGTGCTTGATTACTTAATCACAAAAACTTCAAAGCACACTACAAGTTTGCAGTTGGCCTAGAGTGCACTTATAAGCAAGTGCCTTACAACATGTCACCCCTTGGCCTTGGTATCTAATGGTGCTAGCAAATGCCAAAGGAAAACATATCTGAATAAAAAGATTTCAACAGATCATTTTGAGAGTCTCAGTTCAGAATAAATGTGAACTGATGGGTAAGAGGTGCCCATGTATTTCCTTCTAAATAGTAAGGGAGTAAAATAAAAATACAACTAGAGAAAATACATTAGGCAAAAATATTTTCAGACAAACAGACGGCAATAAATTGTACCACTGACACCAGAGAAATTCATTCCTGTCACCAAAATACAAAACTGGATGCCTTTCTGAGACATGTGAGTCAGTAAATCCCAAGATATTGTATTCATGTTAAGATGCTTATGAAATGTAAGAAACTATGGTGGAAGGGTCACACTGAGTGATTTAATGGTCTGTTTGACCTTATACTTCCTAACAGCATGATCAGCCAGAATGAACACTTACTTTCTCAATCTCAGCCAGGTAAAAGTCAATGAAATCCTGTGGTTCAGCTGGTATCCCTCTCTCTACATGTCTTCTGATCTCCTTCCTTGCAAAGGAACTCAGGACATCATAGCAAGCCAACACCTCCTTATGAGGCCCAGGGAGGCGACACAGCAGCCAGGGCAGGATTTCGTACATCTGCAGGAGTGACACAAAAGGTACCATGAATTCTCTGTCATTGACAAAGCTGCTTTTAGACACACCAAAAGGCTCAATTGTCCTGCCCAGAAATGTTGATAGTGGAATAAACAAATTAGCATTGCTTTAAGCAGATTTTTGCTGTCGTGGGAAAATTTTAATAGAGATTTGACACAATTCCGGGGTCAAGGCAATTCTGACAAGACTCTGCTCATGCCTCTAAGTTTACTTGGCTAATGAAGATCACTATATGACCTCACTCCTGCACAGTTGGAGACCCAGCTCCCACACACTCAAAATGTAAGGACATCCTTTCTGGATACTATAGGGCTACTAAGATTAACAGGTCTGCAGCCTCAAGTAACTGCTGGAATTTTTGGAGCTCACAAAAGCAATTATGGTCTGGGTATCGCTCTAAGATAAGGGCTAATTTAGTTTTCCTAGTCAGAGTCTTCATGACAGCTAAGGAGCAATAATAATTCTCATGGTTAACAATATTGCATCCTCAGCCTGCTGTGTGCATTTACACATTTGTCCTCTGTCTTGGATAATTCTGTCTGTGCAGCATCTGCCATTCCACCCTGCCCAGCAAAGAGCAGTTCTATCTCCCCTCCTTGTTCTTTCAGACCCAACAAACAAAGTCTCTCTAATTTTAAGTGACAGTTTGTAGGTTACTTCATTACCACTTCTCCACCTTTGTTTCCCTTCAGAATCACAACAAAAGATGTCCAAGACCCTAGAATATGTCTCACAGATTATTACACTTCAGAACCTGCTGTAACACTTCACTGGATCTAAAAGGAAAATAGTGGTGGAAATACCCTAAGATCCTGTTTGCCTTTTTCTCCTGTTATCTGTTAGTTTACACCAATCCCTTTCATCTTAACCTTTGCAATGAAATGTTCTAAACTCATAAGAAGTGAGCTTAGAATAATTAATCTTATTACTTAATCTTACTACTTCCTAGAATGTTTTGTAATTTCATTTCATGAAACTGAACCATTTCATGAATGGTTTTTCATGAAATGGAATTTCATGAAACTATAACCATTTTTTTCCATTCTCATAACTCCAATCCACAGTGCTTAAAAGCTCTTGCAGCAGGATATCCTGAACTTCTCTCTATGTTAAAGTCTCCTGGTTTTGGACATCCACAAATTTAATCCACTTTTGCATTTTTAACTATGGGAAAGGTGTATAGTGCTAGTCTCATATGACAGATTTGTTGAATAGTTTTACTGCCACATCAGCATTTTAGTTTGCCTTTTCCTATAAAACTCAAATGCCAATTAAATTTGCTATGCCATCCACATTCCCCATTACACACAGCTTGTCCCTCTTTAAGGGTCTAAACCACAAAGTCTAATTCATGAGGAATACCTTAAATGCACTACAAGATGCTTCAAGTGCAAAGTTGGTCTTTATGGTGTTTTGTGGGAAGGAGCTACAAATATCTCTGATAGAATATCAGAGACTATCAGAGAATGTATGTATTGTTTTTGCAATGTGTGAATGGAGAGATATAACACCATTATAGGTAAGTAAGTAAGGAAAATAATAATGAATATCTTATCATTTGTGAGTTAGGGGCAAAAAGAAAATTTTTAGCCTATGATTTACAGAGTGATAAAAAGCAGAAGAGTGACTTCAATGATATCCATTTTGGGAGGAGAGAAGTAAATAGAAGTGGGAGGAGCAGCACTGCAGAATTCAAATATATTACCAACTCCAGTCTCAAATTAAGAGGTTTCTGTTAATAGTTTCAGAAATACCAAAGGACTTAAAGCCCCTAAGCTTGAAAACACCCCAAGAGAGTTTGTAAAAATGGCCTCAAAACCAAGGATGCAGTCATAAGGTCCCTCCCCAAGGACACTTCTTAGCTCCCAGCCTACATTTGCCTGCTGCTCTGTATTTAGTGAAGACCCATTTTTTTATCTGCTGTTTCATTTTCTACCTATTTCAGAAAAAAACAGCAAATTATTTACTCACCTGATGAACAAAGCTGCCTGCAAACCTGAATATTTTCTCTGTAGCATGGATCAGTTCATGAAAGGTTTTGTCCTCATCAGAGAAGTGATATCCAAAAACCACAGCACAAATTACATTTGAAATAGAATGGAAAAGAGGGAAAGAAGGATCCACAGGTCTTCCTGCAAACACAGTAATTGGAATTCACTCTCAATGTTTTTTTCAGGTGATCCTTATACAGATAGGACTAGGTGTTATTAAAGATTTAATAAAATGTTCTCTTTATCCAGCTGGGGTGTGAATGAGGATGGAGATGTGGCACTAACATGAATTAATGAAAGTAAAACATAGTCCTAAAATAAAGAACACTGTTAAACTGTTTCCTCATAGCTCTAAAACAATTTCACAGCCCTTCCTGTGAAGTAATGTTGTATAACTAAGATCTGTTCTAGAGTATCACATCAAATCTGCTGTCTTCAGCTGTGAGGAGAGAATGTGCGAAGGAAGTAGTGCCACTGGACATGAACTAAGGGAAGTCAGTGACAGACATGTTCAAAAATGTAAAAAAATAATTACAAGAAAAACCTGAAGGAATGTGGGAAGGTTTAAGAAGAATAGACAGACAGGAAGTGCAAAGTAAATATAATGAAGCTATTACAGTCTCAGCTGTGAGCAGTAAATCATATCTCTGTCTGATGATATTTTCTAAAGCTATGAAACAGGTATTCATAAAAAGTGATTTGGATAGAAATCATCCTGTCATGGACTCTAGGATTAACCTGATAATCCACTGAAGTTCCCTCCCACCTCCTACTTTCTCTGTTTCTCTTGCCAGTCATTACTTAGCCAATAGTCACTTAGCCAGATAGACATGAAAATATGCAGGGCACTCAATGTCATTGAAATGTAAGGAAATTACTAAGCTCTGCAATACTGTTCAGATACCCATGGCAGGCAGCCTGAGAATGGTTTGGCTGTGCAGTTCAGAAGCATCGTGTCATTGCACAATATATCACAGACAAATTATCCACCCATGGAGGTGGAATTTCAGAAGTTTCCAGCTTCACTAGATGTATGAAGAGCTATATAAGAAAGAAATACTTGTGATTCTAGGTTCTATCTGCTCTTGTGCTTTGGTAAGTTTGGTTACATCCCCTAGAAGGGGTAGGTAAGTTTGCACTGAAGAGGTGGATCCATATCCAGACTGAAAAGTGCCTAATTTCTTAGCAGGTAAAATACCTTTGAGGTTCACAAAAAACTCCACCAGGTGAGAGGCCTCCTCTTGCACTCGATGCTCCAGGCCTTTTTTCCCCATTCCCAAATTGCGTAGGGTCATTATTCCAAAACGTCTCTGCTGCTTCCAGGAGCGACCACTTGCCAGTATAATACCTGAGGGTGTTCCCTGGCATGTTAATATTTGCCCCAGACATGGAACAATTCATTTAAATATATATTATAAAACACATGGAATAAATCAGGGAATACACTGTGATACAAGAATCTTTAGTTGAAATTATGGGTAACAAAAAATCACAGCCAAACATACCCAAACTAGAAGTAGACCACATGTTCTTAATATTGAATGTCATTAATCATTGAAAAGAGCAATCTAAGGATTTGCTGACTGCGCCATTTCTTGATGTCTTAAAAAACTCCAAAACACCTCAAGATGCCTTTTTAGGAAATCTGCTTTAACCATACTCAGGTAATTACTCTCAAGACAGGAATAACTGGATGAATTTCCACAGAGTAGAGTTTAGGACAGGGTATATTTGTGGAGATATAGATCAATTCATGTGATGGTTGTAGGTTGAGGTGACGAAGGTGAAAGATAAGTGACATTTGGGCTCTGTTTCTACCTTGCAAGAGACAACACTCTATTAATTGTTAGATTACACTCCTGGTCACCTGAAGAGCCCTGGACTGCTTCCGTGAAGGTGAGGCTTCACCCAGCTTTAAACTATTTGTGACTGCTTTGGTCTAGCAGCTGCAGGGACAGGGAAAAAATACTGCCAACTGCTGGAATACTCTAAGAAGTGGGTTTTCCTGTGTTGGAAGCACTCTCAAAATCAAAAGGTATTCACAAAATGTTTGGGAGTGTCCACAAAGACAGAAATTTGAATTCTGAAGTAGGGATTTTTAGGTCTCTTGCTCATGATGGAAATGTTTGGCAACCATAATGTATATGGTTACCAAACAAGCATTGCATTCATATGATGTACAGCAAAATCATGTGTACCACAATGGATTTGTCTGGGATGAGGGTAAGATTGCTGGGTTCTGGGTTGGATCACATACATACATCTTGAATACAGCAAAAAGGTCACATAGAAACAACCTGGAGTGTTTCCTAGGCTAGGGAAAGCTCAGTGCAGAAGGCACCATGGCAAACAGTAAGATATTCTCAAAAGCCAGTGGAAGACTTGAACAGTATCTGATGGGAGATCGTTCTGAATGGGAGGGCAGAGTTGTTTTCAAGTCAACATTCCTTTACACTATTTATGCCAGGAAAATCTCACCTTTTCCTTTGGCCAATGCTCTGAAGAAAGGTGACACCAGCCTGCCAGAAACATCTTCAGGGTGTGTGGTCATGCCATCCTTCACGGCTTGAAATCCATTCAGTATAATCACTGGGACCCACCCAAACCACAGAGTGTACATGTTACCATGAGTTTTTGCCAGCTGTAAGTGGAAAAGGTGCCAGAAAAAGAACAGATGAATCCCCGTTTATAAATCTCGAACAGACACTGCACCTGCTATTCACCAGCTCAGTGGACAGTTTTGTGCTGAAAACATCATCCCCATGCATATAATTGTAGCTAGAAGCAGGAAGAAGCCATTGTTTTGCTGAGAATAAGGCTTTCAGCAGCCAATTTTATTTACCCTGGGGAGAAGTTATTTTCTTTTCAAAGCACATTCTGCAGCAACTCTGCAGCAAAAGAAAACTTTGTACTTTACGTTGCATTGCCTCCAACCCCAACATTTTGTACCTTGTTAATTGAACAGCCATGCTGTGCACCACCCTGGGGCTCTGTGCCTCCACTGAGTCCTGCCTTTGCAAAACAAAATAAGCTGATAAAACCTGCACCATCTGTGTGCTCCAAGAGAGGACATGGACACAGAAATTAACCAACAGCCATGAAGTGCCAGTGGGCTGCATTTGAGTCCAGGGTTTACCTCATAGTACAAAGGAGAGCACTTACCATTGGACACAGCAGAGGTATCCAAGCAGGGATGGGTGTATGGCAGAGGAACTCAAATCATGCATGAAAAAAGCTTTGTACAAGTATGGACTCTGCTCCAGCACACCCACAATGATACAGAAAAGGTGGCAGACAGTGTCTAAGGTGCCACAAAAATTACATCCAATTGATACCACCAGACACTTGCTTCTCATATTTATTTAGGTTGTGGCTTTCCTCTCCCTGCTAGAACATCACAGCCTGAGTCTGCTCTGCACTCATTAGCCCGTGTGTGCTCTCAGGTATCCACCTGAACTAGAGGTCACCTGCAGACCATTAGAGGAATTACTGCAGCTGTCACTAATAACAAACAGTTTTCAGGAGCTGTGGGAAGATGGGGAGCAAATGCCCTTCCTGTACTACAAGTATACATGCACCATATTACCCACTTTGTGTTCAAATTAGACAATGCCAGTGAGAATTTTAAAAAGTATCATGTAGGGGTAGCAGATATAGCTGTCATTGTAGTGGATACAGCTTCACACTTAGCAGTGCAGAACCATCTTTTAGATTATTGGTGTTCTCCAACATTAATAACAAGTCATAAACTCTGTCCCCAGGTTGACTTGATTCTTAAGGGCATTAAGTTTCTTATGAAGACAACATATTCCATATAAGAAGGTGACTCAAATGTAGGAATCAATTCATCTTTATATGTCCACACCTTGTCTGTAACTTTCACAGACTTAAAACCTTCAATTAATCACAATTCTTTAAGTCATGGCTAAAAATAATCAATTAAGAGCATATTAAAAGAAATACCTCCATCAGAAGATCTCGATGAAATTGAAAGTTCAAGTGCACCAAGTTTCCAAGCAATGGGAGAGGAGTTGGTCCAGGAGGGAATTGCTTGCAAGCTTTTCGCAGCCTGAAAAACTCAACAATTAACAAAAAAATGATCAGGACTATAAAACCTTGAGTTATTGTTAGCATTTCTGAGCTAATTTGCCAGCTGATTTATAGCTGTCTCTATCAAAAAGGAGGTACTGGAGCTGGGAAAAAGTAATCTTGCTTCTTGTTCCACCAGTTTTGTCTGTAGACTGAGTTCTACAAACTCTCAGTTCTTTTCCCTCCCTCTGTCCCTCCCTCTTCATCAATGCCTGCCCTTTTCCTGCACCCCATCTATTTGCCATACTGAGATGTATCAAACTGATCCCTGATCAAAAGCACATCTCTCTGCTTACAGCAAACCTCAATATCGGAGTGTGGGATCACTTGTATTCAAGGTATTTTTCCTGAAGCTTGTGTCAGGGAACTGCTGGTGTCTGTTCGGAGATCTGGACTGGAGTGACAGCAAGGGAGAGCCCTTGCTCACTACTGGAGATGAGATGAGTGAAACTCAGTTTCATCTGCCTTGGGAACTTTAAAAACATACTTAGTGATTTGCATTAAAATGACTTAATTCAGATTATGGGTGTTTCATATAGGTTAGACTACACAGTTACATATAATATAATTACAATAGTGTAGAGTATATATTTACAATAGGTTAGATTGGACATATAGTATGTACTTACAATAGGTAAGATGTTCCAGGCATTTTAGTCACAAGCGTTATTTAAATGTGGTTGTAAATTCAAATTTACCTGCCAGTACACACAGTTTACACATGCAAAAACAAGTGTAGTTACAGACTAAAGATGCAATTAGAAGATGAGATTGCTACATGCGATTTCTGAAAAATTGGCCTTGAGCGTTCAAACTTTTTTCCAGTAAATGGAAAAAATAAGCATTTCACCAAGTGAGCACTAATGACACAATGCTTAAAAATTTACACTATAAAATAATTTTTTAAATCACAACATTACAATTTTCATGTCCAAAAATAAATTAAATATGGAATTCCAATTTTTATATACTTTTTTTTAATGTAATCTAATTGAAAGCTTCACATACCTTGGTTTATTTTCTACTTTTTTCAGTCAGTTTCAGAATCCTGACTATTATTACCAGTTCTCAATAAGTTTACAGGACACATTAAAAGTCTGTCCTCTGATGATGAAGGGATTCACACTGAGTTTGAAGCACAGACAGGGGGAAAGCTCTGTGTGCCAGTAACCAGAGGATTCAATCTTGCATTGCAAAGAGAAAGTGTCTTCACTAAAAATGAGTTCAAGTCTGAACAAGAAACTGCTGTGCCCTCCAACGCAGACATTTTGCAAAGCTGGCAGCATGAAGTGATGTGACTCAGTGAGAACCATCCACTTCCTTCAGCTGGCCAAGCTTTGCAGCTTTCATGGGCACACACGTGCCTGAGTTATACAGAGAAGGCAACATGGATGAGTATCTTTTATCACCTTGTCTGGGGATAAAATGGGCAACATGGTGGGAATTAGGCTGAGGTGGGTTCCATGGCTTTGCTAAAACCAGTGCAATTTAGGTACCATTGTCCATTATGAGGCTGAAATCAGCAAAACATAAAATCAGAAAAGTTTGTTTCTTCAAACCAAAATATCAGTTTCAAATTTTAAAAAAAATTAGAAAAAAGGAAGAAAGATTGTTCTGTATGCAGAGAACTGAATCCAGAAGAAATTACATAAATATTATTAATAGACTAAATGCAACTATTTTCATCTCTTCTCTGTTTATTCCAGATTCCATTGCTTAATTTTAGATGTTTCATATTGGTATTGTATTAGTCCTAGTATTTTGCTATCAGTAAATGAATTGAGTTCCTTCAGAACGTGGGTCAGGTTTAACTGGAGTCAAATCACCAGTGTCAGAAGGCGTCAGGACAAAGCCAAATGAACCAGCCAGCAATTTGTCCTGCCAGATGTTACCGTTAGCTTTCCTTTTCCAGTGTTTTTAAACTTTCCCAACTGTCCAAAACCAGATGCATGAATAGTTACTTCCACCAGTACCTGATGTCACTGCATGAGCTGTACTGGAAAGAAAATCAGGATCTTGTGTTCACATGGACTTTTCCTGTCTGCTGCATCCTCTTCTGGATAGACTGTCAGCAATATTTGCTGGGTTTGTATTTTTGGCAGAAAACTCAGCTTACCTAAAAGGTGGTAAGCCAAAGGAGTGAACGCAGAGGCAAAACCAGCAAGTTTTAATGAGAGTTATCAGGAAGCCAAAGTTAAGATTTTTAGTGGACTTAAAAGCACAGTGTGAAGTAAGTCTCAGGAAGATTAGTACAATGCTTGCAAAAGTAAAGCTGTGCAGGTAATGCAACAATCAAACAAGCATGGTCCTGAAACACTTGAGCAAGCAAAGGTTTAATTTCAGCTCTGGGACATCAATATTTCAATAAGAAGAGTAAACTGTAACACCTTTGTCAAGAGGGAATGTCATATGGGAATTAGGATCTCTGAAGTACAGGAACTGTTCATACTCTGGGCACAAAGAAGCAGTCAAGTGCCTTGAGTGAGGCTTCAAATAAATAATATTTAGAAGTGGAAATTGCACAATACATTGCTACGCTTCTCAAGTCTTCACCCACAATTGTCTTCAGGAACTTGCAAAATTCACAAGGTGGAATGAGCCGAAAACCTGGGAGCATTAAGGCTGCAATTCAGTGGCAGAAAGAGTGTGAAAAATAATATAATTGGTGTTAATATCCAAAATAAAAATGAGAAAAGCAACAGAAATGGGACTGGCACCCCAGTCCTAATTGCTGCAAGACCTTTTGTCACAGAGAGTTTGCCTAAGAGAAGAGTAACTTGATGTTCTCTGGGTCGATTACTGGGAGCTGCATGATACTTCTGTGTAAGAAATAGCTGTACGAGTTTTTCATAATGCTGGAAAATGCAAAGTACTTGGGATCATCTCCATAATTTCTGCATAACAAGTTCGAGAATGTAAACAAAGTTCCTCAAAGGGTTAAGAAAATTAACAGGAAAAGACAGTAAAAAGATGTTAAAGAATATATTTTCAAGCCTGACATAAAGAATTGGTTTCTGTTTTCACAAAAAGAGGCTGAAATCAATATTTTTACATTAGGAGCCTTTTTGTAGGGCAACAGCACTGTGCTACTGCTGCAAGTGAGTAAGGGAGGGTGTACAGGCTTGTAGGCTGTAGGGGTAAAAATAGAAGTTTAAAGTCCACAAATACCATCTTTTCAGAAACATCTGAGAGAAGCACCCACAAAAATATGGCAAAAAACTGTAAAATGCAATGTTGATGTTATGAGCCGGAGCAGTTTATCATCTCAATCTCTATCAGTGGTTTCCTCACAGCATAACTGATGACTGCCAAGAAAAGGAAAACCACAATGACAGGACAGTGATGGCAGACCACTTTGAAGTCAGTCTAAATAAACAAACTCCATGGGAGACTCCCACAAAATCTGACAGAAATTAAGCACCCAGAGGTGTGTGTCATAACAGTTTGCCACAAAAAATACATCTAATTCCAAATCCAGGGGAGCTGTAATCAAAGAGCAAATGGCTGAGAAAATACTGAAAACTAACACTGAACATAGGTCAGGAACTTGTCAAGACAAAGTTAAAGCAAGACCTGTAGCTGGCTGCCCACGTTTTTCACCCCAAGGATATCTAAATAAAGCATTATGTAGTCATTCCACAGTCTTAAAATTTCACAGAATAGAGAAGACAATCTGTATGATAAAAGAGATAAAAGTTACCTGGGTTTTTTAAATTTGAAAACATTACAAACTTGGTTGATAAAGCAATGGCATCAAAGTTGCATTACTTTAAATGTTCAATTACTTTAAACCATTTAAGAAAATCTAAAAATGCTGTTTACATAGTTTTCAAATTTCACGACTGAGAGAACTGTGAAACTCAGGAAGCCAGATCACTCACAGAGGTGCAACCACTGCATCTGCTGCAGTGCAGTCAGATGTAAAGCCACACAACATGGAGCAGTTTGTCCCAAGGGAAGTGGGAAGACAGAGAGTTAGATGCAATCTCCTTGAGCTCTGCACTGAGGAGTGCAAAAGTCTTGCCATCAACCTGCCTCAGCTACAAACTGGCCAAGAACTCAGGGGTGCCACCATCAGTCTTGCAAAGTGAAGAGTAAAAGAGGGTTTGGAGGAAATCTATGTTGGCATGGCTGACCAGGAGATCAAAACTGTGTTCAGACATATCAGGGACAAACAAACTCTGAAGCAGAACAATGGGCATCCTCCAGAATAAAGATACTGACCTCAAAATAGCCTCAAATGCAAAGGATGGCTCTGAGGATGATGGTCCACTTCCACTCAGGTCCCAGCAGTCTGAAATGACCTGGTCAATCTGCCATTGTGTTCAGAATGGACACATGGCAGAGAGTAATTCTCAACTGAAAGCATCAGCTCTGGGGATTGACTCAATGTAGTCACATCTTTTCAGCATAAAAAATATGTGAGCTAGATATTGATATAAATATTTGAGCTAGATATTGATTTACCTAAGATGGTAAATGAAGTGTTCCCAGCAGGGAACACTGCAGGTGAGGGCTTCTCTTTTGGTGTGCTCTTCACCAGGTTGGTTGCAGATTGTGAGCTTGGCAATTATGAGCATGAGGAAACACAGCTTTAAAGGGTTGCAGGTGTTTGTACCAGCGACTGCCAACTGAGAAGCAGTTTTTCAAAAGAGATAAGGCTTGGGAGACAAGGAAAGGCTGAGAATGTTGCAGTAATGTACAACAGTGAATGAACAAGGTAATTGATAAAGATTGAAATACCAATATGGCCCCCACCCTGTCTTTGATTGTCATCAAACAATTCACAGGAACAGAATGTCAATATCCAGGAGCTTACAATGTCTATTATATGAAACCAGGGTTAAAAACATCAAGATATAAGCTCTGACCTAGAACTCCAGTGTACTTTATACAATACGAAGAACAAGCAATGACTTCCCTTCTTTAGTTCACACTGCAGAAAATATCTCCGGGTGCTTTATCATTACTAAATACACTTGACATGCATCAAGGCAAAGATATCTATTTCTACATATGAAGGCAAGAAATTACACAGCACTAGAGGATTTTTATAATTAAAATGTCTAACGGAGCAGACTTTCTAATCAGGCAAGTATTAATACTCCTAAATTTGCATGGTAGGAATTTAAATGCAAAACATGAAAGGCAGAACCAGCTCAACTCAATAATGCATTCTAATTACTACAGTCAACTTGTAGCAATGCATTATCCCAGATTCATATAAATGGAACTCTACCAACTCCATTACCTCTCTCCACCTCACACTTCCCATTGTAATCCTTTGCAGCCAGGTATTTCCAAGTCTTCAAAGCCTTTAATTAGGATGTGGCAAAGAGTCAAGCTACAGGAGGCAGAAACCAAGAGAAGACTGAAATAGAAGCAGCCAAATGGCCACTATGGAGGGTCAGGATGGCTCATAACCCAGAGGAGGTAACACATCCTCTGGCCAAAACTGTGACTGGTAGCTCAGTCTTCAATTACACCATCATTCCTCACAGGCTTTTCTCAGGCAGAGCTCTTTTCTGTAACATTTTAGATTTGAGAGGTTGATTTAGCAACCTAAATAAGCATCCAAAAATACTTTGGAGAAAGACTTAGGGGACATTTCTGTATTTGATTTTCTATAGCTTGAGTAGGAAAGAAACCCCAAGCAGCAGCCCAGAAGGTTAATAACCCTCCATCACACACTCCTCAATCTACAGCACAGGGGCAGCAGCCCTTTGAAGTATTACACTAATTGCATTAAGCTGCTAACAGAGAACATCTGTTTTATTAAAGTGGCAAAGTGACAATTAGCCATGCATAAAGTGCAGGGGCCAGAAGTCTGATTCATGCCTTTCTTCCCTGCCCAGGGAAGCTTTTTCTCCTCACTTCCAAGGAAAGCTGAATGATGGGGACTTGCACTGCAGTAGTGCTAATGTGAAGGGAACAAGGGCATTTAGAGTTACACACTGTGTGTGGCAAGAAATTCCCTTCAAAATTGAACTTAAAGCTGTGACTGTGCCCCGACAGGCCCCGTTAATCTGCCCTTTCTCAACATCTGCCTCTCTGCTGGTTCTTTGTTGCTTTTCTACCAGTTCCCTGAGGGAGGGAGGGACACGTGTAACCAATGCCCCTCCACATTTATCTGAGTCTCCTATGGAAGAAAGCACTGGGACAATGCTGCTCACAGCTCTGCCATCCAGTGCCTGCCTCCAGGAAATAACTCCCAGCACCTATGGCAACTCTGCTGGTGTGACTTTCAAGAAAGATGGCAAGCACATTCAGCAGCTTTCAGCATTTGACAATTACTCATTAATGATCAAAGGGCAAGCTGGGTGGCAGTGACTGCATATTAATATGTTATACAGTATCTAGGGATTAGCAGTTGATACTGGCAAAGACAATGCCGGCCTTTAGACACAAGTTTCCCAACTGATTGTGCATGAAATAACTGCAGTACTCAGACACATCCCCAATACTAAGCAAGAAAAATATATGAAAAAAATTACCTAATTTTATTGATTGTTCCAATTATGATATTATTGCTTGTGCAATACAGTAGCAATGTCCAGAAAGGTACTTTTCCCCAAAAAATATTCCATGAGTGTTGTGATAAATGGGATTGAGAAATATCACCTGAGGTCAAAACTGTTATTCCTCCTGTAGATATTATGCTGCAAGAAATTTCATTCCTTGCCCTAATACTCCTGAGAGAGACCCCTGAGTTTCTCTTATAAACCAGGAAAACCATCTTCTACCACAGAAAACAATCTGTATCCTCCTAAACATCCATCACTTTTACATATTGACTCTGATGGCTTCTTCATCCTCGGGTTATGTGTGACAGCTGGAGTGAGGATTTATGGAAGAGAGTGGGGATGTCAAACACACATGGGACAGCACAGGGTCACAGTTCTGGACCTGGAGACAGAGAATAAAAAAGTGCCCTCAGAGGCTGCAGAACTTCCTGTACAACAGTCAAGAAAGATGTTGAGGTGCTGGACTGTGTCCAGAGAAGAAAAATGGAGCTGGTGACATGTCTGCAGCACAAGTCTGAGGAGGAGCAGCTGAGGGAACTGGGATTATTCAGCCTGGAGAAAAAGAGGGACAGGAGAGACCTTATCCCTCTCTACAACTCCCTGAAAGGAGGTTGTAGCCAGGTGGTGATTGGCCTCTTCTCCCGTGTAAGAAGCAGCAGGACAGCAGCAAATGGCCGCAGGTTATGCTAGGGATGTTTTAAATTGGACATTAGGAAAAATTTCTGCACTCAAGAGGTTGCCAAGCCCTAGCACAGGCTGCCCAGGGAAGTGGTGGAGTCATCATGCCTGGAGGTATTTAAAAGGTGTGTAGATTTGGCACTTGGCATGGTGGTGGTTTACTGGTTGACTTGGAAGTGCCCTGGTTATGGTTGGACTCAATAGTCTAAGAGGTCTTTTCCAACCTAAACAAATCTATAATTCTATAATTAAAGAAAAGTAGGGAGACATTTTGTACTGCTCAGATTCATGGAGTACAGGGCTTTCTTTGATCAGAGGATGGCATTGTTCAAAGCGAATCACTTTGGTCAGCTCTGTGTAAAGCATCCTGTCAAACACATCATAAAGATGAAAGGCAATTTTAGTCCTAATTGACTCCCCTACTGCAGAAGCTCAACCTGGATAAAGACCAACAAGAAGCTAAAATTGATGGAGAATAGTCATAATTATTTTGTTCAATATTTCCCAGTTTGTTTTTGTTTTGGTTTGGTTTTTTTGGGTTTTTTTTTTTTTTTTTGGGGGGGGGGGGATGTTTGGTGTTGGTATGGGATTGTTTGCTTGTTTGTTTTGATTATCTCAAAGTTTTCTCTTGGCAGTACTTAACAGAAAGGAAAGGAGAGAGGCAGAGCAAATGAAATAAATATTCTGCTTCTAAGCCTTACAGATACAATTCCCACATTTCAAATTATATAATTACTTTGTTTTTCCAATGTCTGGGCGTGGTCAAAAGCCACTATCTCACCTGGAAAAAATGGAAGTTAGTGCAAGGCACACAGTATTTTGTTTGGGAGCTTCCCTGGTGTACTGCATTGCCTTTCCTGGGAGAGATTGTGAGTACAGAGAAAATGATGAACTCTTTATCTTGATCAGAGAGCAGAAGAGCATGGTCATGGTGAATAATATCCATGTAATCAAAAAACCACACAGACTCTGTGTTCTACCAACAGGTCCGAGAAATCTTTTAAGGACACTGTACTGTAGCGTTTCAATCTCATGCTCAACCAGTCCCGTGCTGCCGGCAGATGAAGGCGATGGACTCCAGCATCCCCGGGTAACGCGGGTGTGTGGAAGGGCAGCTCCTGCTCAGCATCTGACAGCCTCTGCTGCCCTCTGCCTGGAGCCTCGGAGCTGCTGGAATATCCACACGGGATCACTTTGTGCTGTGCAATTCCCGCTTGATCCACGCCGAATTAGCCAGCACGCTTCCTGACAGCTCTCGGTGCTCTGCATGAGGACAGACAGCTGCCCTCAGCTGACCCAACACACAGGTCAGGACTAGATCCCCAAACCGGGGAGATCCCCAAACCAGGGAGATCCCTAAACAGTGGAGAGCCCCAGACAGGAGAGCTCCCTAAACAGGAGAGCTCCCCAAACAGGAGAGATCCCCTAAAAAGGAGAGATCCCTAAACAGGAGAACTCCCCAAACAGGAGAGATTCCCTAAAAAGGAGAGATCCCTAAACAGGAGAACTCCCCAAACAGGAGAGATCCCTAAACAGGAGAGATCCCTAAACAGGGAACTCCCCAAACAGGAGAGATCCCTAAACAGGAGAACTCCCCAAACAGGAGAGATCCCTAAACAGTGGAGAGCCCCAAACAGGAGAGCTCCCTAAACAGGAGAGCTCCCCAAACAGGAGAGATCCCCTAAAAAGGAGAGATCCCTAAACAGGAGAACTCCCCAAACAGGAGAGATCCCCTAAAAAGGAGAGATCCCTAAACAGGAGAACTCCCCAAACAGGAGAGATTCCCTAAAAAGGAGAGATCCCTAAACAGGAGAACTCCCCAAACAGGAGAGATCCCTAAACAGTGGAGATCCCCAAACAGTGGAGATCCCCAAACAGGAGAGATCCCCAACCCGGGGAGATCCATAAACAGTGGAGATCCCCAAAGGGGAGAGATATCCTAAACAGGAGAGATCCCTAAATAGGGAGCTCCCACAGAGCAGTGCCCCGTTCTGCCAGGACAGGCCAATGCCACAATGGTGTCAGAGAGTGGCAAGCCTGAAATCCCAAGTACCTCTGCCTGCAGGTCCCATAATGACCTGCATTTCTCTAGGATTTTGGTTGCTGTCCATGAGTGCTGAAACTACTGATACTCTCAATATTAGGGTGGTGGTGACATTTGTCCCTTCCCAAAACTACCCACAAGCAGGCTGAAGGAAGCTGCCTGTCTTACCTGAGAAACCAGAGTCACCCACAGTTTGTAGCTGTCAGTCCAACCTGAATTTACAAGGCAGAGCTGATGCTCATGTAACTGAAATAAGAACTTTTACAGTGCTAAAAAAAGTCACTTTAAAAAGAATATCATATAAAACACTCTTTTTTTTATTTTTCTCTGTAATGCTCCTTAAAATGCAGCTTTGTGGAACACCATCATATAATCAGCTGACCACAGAATATATTCATATTTTTAGCTCATGTCTAGTCTCATCTGCTGTATCTCATAAACTGTTCAGGGGAAAGGGCTGCAATTTTGTTATTGTTATTCCTTTAACATTAGAATCTCACACTGCAGGACAGCAAATAAATAGTTTCTGGAGTGTTTGGCTAAAAATAGCACAGGCTGTGATTTCTTTGCAGATATTAGGAGGAGTTCATAAGCTTTTCACTAAGCAAAAGATATCCCAAACTCAGCTAAAATATTACTTCAAATTAATACAGTTCATTGGCATTTTTTAGTCCAATTATTTCAATGTATTAATACAGTTTAAAATAACCTGTCTCAGAAATTCCTAATGAAAACTCCCTAATTTTTCCACTAAGTCTTTTATTCAAGAATATCCAAAGAAAAGATTTTGCTTCAGGACAGCAAACTTGAGTTTGAATTCTATAGCTTTTAGAGGTGTTTTGAGTCACTGCAAAACTAAAATGTATCCTGCTGCAGCTTGCTGCTCTGTGGAAACCATAATGATCAAGAAAAAAAAAATCCCAGAGAAATCTGTAACTCCAGGAAGAAAGGAGGGAGGAAATAATGAGAGATGCTGGGATAGGGTCACTCTCACCTCTTCAGTTATGTGATATTAAAACTACTAAGGAGAAGTATCTCTGTTATGGCACCTTCACACTTTCACAAAGGTAATAAATCCGAATAAAACTGTCCTACATTTAAGTTTGTTTGAATTTAAACAAGTTTGGGAATACTTCTTTCCTACCTTGCTGCAGACATCAGTTTGGATCTGGTGGCATCAAGAAATTCAGCCTTACCCAGGTCTGGTGCTTTTACTGACTATCAAGGTCCTTGATTGAATATTGAACAGTACTAGATGCAGGACAGAATCCCATTCAGTGCATCCTTCTAGTCTGACATGGTACTATTCATATGCATCTCCTGACTTTTCCATGAAGTTTTATCAAGCTTCAGATACCCCATATTTCCACAGAGTTTGTGAGATAGTGTCAAAGCCACATTAAAGAGCAGTAAATTGCATTAACAGCTTCTCTCTTGAAAACAGACCTCTAGCAATGTCATCAAACAGAACTAAGTAACTTTGACATTATTTGGTGAGTACTGACTCTGCTTTCCTTCCAGTGCTTACAATCTGATTATTTGTAGGATATTCTGAGAAGTGCAATCAGGCTGACTGATTTATAGCACTGCAACTTCTCTTACCTTCTGAAGGCAAGGAGATGTTTGACCTTTTCCCATCCTCCACAGGTTTTCATAGATAATTGCTAATAGCTCTGAGGTTGATACTGTTCCCCTAAGTGCCCTGGATGAATCAGCTCAGCCAATTTGAAAATATCATGTTTATCTAGCTATTTTCTAACTTCTTCCTAGCCTTGACAGAAATCTTCCCTGAACACCAGTGGTGCTGAATGCATTGGCCATTTTCATTGACAATAAAAACCCAAAAAGCCATCCAGTTTCCCATCTGCCAGAGAGCCTTCCTGATATACTGCAGTTCTGAGAAACCACCACTTTCCTTTTTCCTCATTATACTACTAGAAATACAAAATTTTTTCTTTACCTCTTATATTTGCTTTGTGTATAAACTTTAAGTGAAAAGGGTGTCAGATGAGCATCACAGATTCACAAGGCTCTGAGCCTCTCCAAGAGCCACATGAACCCAAAATCTTCAGCTTTGCCTCTCTACATTTTCTGTATTTTCCTTTATAGCCAGATCTTCCCCTGTATGCTTGAGCAGGTGCTCAAAAATGGAACCTGAGGAAGACATGAGAAATAACACAGAAGCAATGAAGAATATAAGACAGAGGAATGAAGGATGTGTGTGTGAGGAGGTGTCTCCAAGACCCCCTTAAAGCTCAGCAGCCTGACTGGAGGTGACATCACACAGCCAAAGCTGAGAGGGTTGGCACATACTTCATGAGTGGGAGCTGGGCTTCTCTCAAATCTGCTCTCAGCTTCATTGGCCTTCTGTGGCAGCATCAGCCAGGCTTTAAAAAGGCTTTCAAAAGCTCCAAAAGACCAGGCTTTATTAGAATATGAGCTAAAGTGCCTCACTTTTAAAGAATGATCAGGCAGGAACAAAAATGCAAAGACTCTGAATAGCCCAGCTCTCCCATCTTAGTGCTGTGAGCTTCCCTCTGACATCCTGCTGCTGCCATGGCTCATGTGCTGAGCTCTCATGCCTTGGACATTTCTGCACAATGGAATAGAAAGCACCCACCAGCAGTTCCTGGCACAGGCACCAATAACCTGCCCACACATGAGGTGCAGGGTGCTCTGAGGTGCCCTGCCTGTCTCCTCTCACAGCTTGCATGAGTGATGTTCCTGCCCCTGGTTCTGGGTTGTGCCATTCCCATGGGTTCAGGCAACTCCACCTGCTCCAGCTGCATAAGGGCTCTCCTGGCCATGATTCCCTCCCAGGCTCATTTATGAGCTTCCCTTTTGGAAGGATATCTGAGGAAGCACGTGGCCATCAGGAGTGACAGCACCACAAAGCAGAGATGTTAATGCTCGTAATGCTACTGATGTTTCCAACTTCATTTCTAAGCAGCAGTGACAGCTCCAACATCCCCAAATCACAGTGGTTTCAGCTCTGCCTTATCTCCCCATGCACACATGCAAATCCACACAGACTTTGACATCAGTTTCTACCAGGGCACAGTTTTCTGTCACATAAAATGTCAGGATGTGATCTTCCATATTTCACTACTGCTACCCTGCCATTTAATTTAATAACAGCTAAATATCAAGTGGTTACTATTTTGATGCTGTGTTCCATCAGCCATTGAATTAGAAATAATGAGACAAATCTAAAATTGTGATTCATGGTGAACTGCCCAAACCAATCTCAATCACACAGCGGATGACATCAAGTGATAACTGATTTAACAGATTATCATCTGTTCAGCTGTCCTGTCCTCTCTCACAGAAACAGGAACAGTGATGAAGGACAAGTTCACTTGTGCTTTACAAGACTTTTCCAAACAATATAAATACTTAACATAAGAACCAATTTTTTCCTTTACACTAATTATAGACTCTTTAATTGCATTTTACTAGTATTTGTGTATATGGCAAGATTTTGTGGCTTCAGGAAGCTGAGCTGCTGAGGTGTTTAAAAAGTATCTTTGGCATTTTCCATGAACATTTTTCAATTTACCATAACCTCAAACCAAAGGAGTTTACTCACCCAAACTGTCCCTCGGGAAGTTCCTTGCACCTGGTGTAGCAACTGCCCAGTGCTGATCCTAACAGGAATCAGGCATGGGAGTAAACAGTTGTTAGAAAAGACTTTCCAAAAATTGACTTGTCAGACTTTTAAAATGCTGAGAGTATGTGCCCTGAAAGAAATCTTTTCTCTGTATCTTCATTCTTCACCAAGTTTCAGCCTGCACCTTTTCACTGCTGGAGTCAGGTATTCTCTGCCAGGTTTAAAGATGTCTTACCCATATTCTGCTGCATCAAATCTAGAAATTCTCAGTAAGCTGTAAGTCATCTATAAATAAAACCAGTTGTTAATTTTTCCTTCATATCTTTTATTAGTGACCATCAACAAAAAGTTGACTGAAATGTTGCTATTGATGATAGTGACATCAAGAGGCAGAATTTTCCAAGTATGTTTTCCCAATTTGCTTTTGGAAACAGTATAATGAATGAATTCATTATCAGAGATGATGAATGAATTTTTGAAGTCTGAGAGTCAATTTTGTCATTTGCTCAGCAGTGCCACAGATTTATACCTGCCAGGCCGGACAGCAACTGCAAGATGCCTTTATGGCTGAGAATTATGGGGTCTCACAAATCAAGAGAATTTTTACCACAAAAAAAGATCACCTTCATGAGCAGGTAACAGGGTCTAAATAAAATTACCTACTGTAGACAAAAGGTGGCTTTTGAACTAGAAATTCAAATCCAATACAAAAAGCATTGTATAATCTCAAGAAATACTTTCAGAAAAACCAGAAAGGTGTTTCATAGATGGTCTGTGCCACAGTGCACATGTCCAGCCTAGCGTGGGATGGCACAAACCCTGTAGGGGTGGGGCTGCAGAGTGCCCCCCATCACGGGCTCTGTGCTGATCTTGGTCACTCCCTCGGGGAGGCGGAAGGTGAACGCCCGCAGCAGGCTGGCAAAGAAAATGAAGAGCTCGGTCCTGGCTAAGTGCTCCCCCAAACACACCCGGTGCCCTGCAGAGGAAAGAGGAAAGGACAGTGAGTAAATAAACCTGACCCAAACAGCAACTGTTTTCATTCTCACACAGTGCAAAGGTATTTTTGCCGAGTCCAGAATTTCTGTAGGACTTAGTGCAATCAATGGCACAAAGCTTCATGTATTTCTTCCTTCAAAGAATTTTATCCATGTAACCCTTGCTCCCTTCAATTACCTCAAAAGCTTCATCTTCATTTGACTGACAACTTTAAAGGAATTCATTCCACCATGTAAATGAGGAATAAGGACCTGCTTTTCCTGGGGGATGTCATGTTCTAGTGTTGAATGCATAAAGAATCAAGAGGGCTGCTTGAAAGTGCTTTCCATACATATGTCTGGTATGAAATGAGTGCCTGAAATTAATAGCCACAATCATTAGCAGAGAATGTCCTTCCAAAAACAGGGCAAGTTATATATATATGTCAGGACACCTCTGATTTTCCATGTTATTATTTGTTCAGTAGAACACATTACTGAAAATAATCATGTTGATTTAAGCGCTGTTTTCCTCAAAAAGGTTTAGAATAGACAACCAATAGGTTTTTAATAGACATCTTCATTCCACAGTCCCAATCCAAACTGTTGATGTTTGTGCTGTAGCCCTCTTACCTATTGAGAATGGTAAAAAGGCTTCTTGGGCCACAAAGTTTCCATCCTTATCCAAGAAGTGACCAGGGTTGAACTGTCGAGGTGTTTCCCACTGCTCTGGGTCATACAAAGATGAAGCAATATTTGGAAGAACTATGGTGCCCTGAAAGGAGAAAAACACTCATTCTGTTCCTTGGTCACATTCAGATCATGACCCAAAGGCATCCAGCCCCCCTTCTATTGAGGAGAACGCCCTGGCACAAACAGATTTTAATCCACACCGTGCTCTACTGATGCAAGAAAAGCCTGTAGCAACTGAGAAACTGTGTGTGTACCTTTTTGAGGGGAAAGCCAAGCAAGGTTGTGTTCCTCACACACACCCTGGGCATGCCAACTGAAATAATGTTGCTGAAGCGTTGGATCTCATGAATCACAGCATTTGTGTAGGGCAGCTCTCTCCGATCCTCATAGCAGATTAACTTGGAGGGACCCAGAACAGCATCCAGCTCCTTCTGCACTTTCTCTGTGGAAAATACTCAGTTTCAGGCAGAAAAACGTATCAAGTATTTTCAGTGATTTCATTTTTGAAGATATTTCCAACTTAGTACTATGAGAAGAATACCACAGTTAATTTAGAAAAGTAACTTTTTATGAAGAAAATTAAAGTAGCAGGATGTTCCAACAGCTTAAACATATGAGAACTCTGCTTCTAGGTCTGAAGTTATGTGATCGTACATTAAGAGAAGACATTTGTTGCTCAAAAATTTAAAACTAAGTGTTGGCTTACTACCACAAATCCAAGAGAGAACAGATTTATTTTGGGGTTTTCTTTTGCCTAGGTGCCTCAAACAGCTGCAGCTAGTTAGAACATTAACCTCACAGCTCTCTGAAATTTATTCCAGGTGAGTCTGAGCCTTAAAAGTCCAATTCTTGTTAAAAGAACATGGTTCTTACACAGAGCAGCTGTTTAGTAAAGCAATGTCAACTAGAATGTGCCAGCTAGAACAAGGTCCAAATACCATTTAAAAATGGATCAATTGCTTGGCATCTGCCTTTTAATCAAGAACAGCGTGTTTTAAAATACTTATTGCACAGGAGTCTTGGGGGCATTAGCAAAAATAAGACCTTTGATTCATAAACTTCCAGAGAGGCAGTACACACCTAATAAAAATACCTTGGATTTTTAATAAATGATCCTATCTTTTTTCAGGCCTTTTGAAGCAACAGTTAGACGCAGGGAAGTCCATTCTGCATTGATCAGTCTGTGCCCATTCACATCAAGCGTGCCCTGTGACTGCCAGCAGTCCTTCATTAAACTGACAACAGAGATTTAAGCACCTTACAGAATTTGAAATCTATATTCAGAAATATTTTGAAGTTAACTTCCTTCTATGAAGAACTATCTTGCAGAAGCACTTGAGAATCCAGGTAGTTTGAAGTAATCAATCACTGCATCATGTAAACACACATTTCTATTCCTGATTCAGTGATGAGGCAAAAAGCCAAACTTCTCCTTATGGTACAGAGTGGAACACTGTCACTGGATGTCAACAGAGGGTTCAAATGAATGGGTTCAAAAAGAAGCCACCAATTAATTAAATAAGGACAGCCATACTGTGTCAGCTCATTCTGAGAGCCCTGATGCAATGTGTTACTCAAGAAGCCCAGGAAGGATCACTCTGCACATACTCTGCCTTCCCAAATACATGCAATATTTAGCTAAATAAAAATATACAGGTGAGTCAGTGCTTTCATAAACTTAATTAGATTAAGTGATAACAAAACATGTGATAACATGAGATTAAGCAGAATTTCTTGTCTGACAGCTACAAGTTGACCAAATTTTTCTAATCTTCATCTCTTTCATCCATTTAGAATCCTGTTCTCCTCTGGGTAGTTGCACATATTCTGCAACCTGTGAGATTTATGTTATCCAACATAAAACTTTTTTCTTCCTTTGGTTTTCATTCAGTGCTCTATGAAAGGGATTGGTGGTTATTTAAAAACTAGACTTACAACCAAACTTCTTAAATGCACACAGATGTAACAGAGGAGTCATCTGTTTCCACTCCTGACTACAATAATGTGTGTTACAAGAAACTTAAAGACACCACAGAGTTAATTTAATCCCTGGATCTACTGATGCTGCCTAGGGCAGACCTACAAGTACAAAAAAGTACATGTGCCACTAGACATATATCAGGATCTAGGAATAATCTCTGATCCATGAAAATGTTATGACTTGTTTATTCTCTTGCATGGGAGATACTTGTGAGGGCTTATCTATTCACCTTGGATGTCTGGGTTTGCCACCATGTAGAGAAGGCCCCAGTTCAAAGTAGTGCTTGATGTCTCTGATCCACCCAAGAAAAGGTCATTTATAGAATAAACCATGTTGTCTTCATTGTATGTTGACCTGGGTTCATCTTTGGACTGCAAATGATAAGAAAAGTCAGAGGCTTATACATGAAAGTTAGAAAAAACAGAATCAGATTAAATGGCATTTTATAACTGGTTCCAAGCTGCAGTGTCTTCTCCTTATAAGACAATATAGAAAGACTGCTAAGGAATGTTAGACACCACAGATGGCTATCAACACCAAAATTAACATTTCAGAAAGAGACAAGCCATGTTTGTTCCACTCTTAATCATAAAGCTAAATCATGTTCTTTGCAAAAAAAAAAAAAAATCACTGGCTTCATGTGCAAATAGAGTGTTTCACAAGTAAATCCTCCTCTAAAGATGTGTACCAGTGTGTCATTCTTCGTATCTCAAGTCACAGTCTACCACTCAGTTGTTCTACCAAGCAATGCAGTGACCAGGCAGTGAACACTGGGCTGAGTAAAGTTCTTAGCCTGTGGCATTCAGGTTTCTTCTACACAAGGGCACAATGACTCATATACAGCTGCTCTGGGGTTTTACAGTTTTCAATTAGGAGTGTGAGGATGTGTATGTATACACTGAAATTATAAATAAACACAGCTATGGTTTGGGGAATTCATTGTCTATATTTAGGGAGGTTTTGCTCAGGGGTGTTGAACACTTCTCTTGCTAGTGGAGCAATTGAAAAGAAGGAGAGATGCTTCTCCCTGCTGTAATATCATCTAATCTTTTTTTATTGCCCCTGTTCACCTATTAGAGACAGTTCAATTTTTTTAATAAACAAACTTGGATGATTTCCACCCAGCAGAGTCCCACAAGAGCTCACTGAAACAATTTCTGGTACACTGATGTTCAAGTCTCATAAATCCTAGAACAGCAATGAAAAGCTTTAGAAACAGTCAAATGCTTTGGAAAGCCAGGTGTGTTACTGTGCTGATGTACAAAAAAAATTAAAACAAGAGGATCCAAGGGGCCAGAAGCCATTTAGGCTGACATCCATACCATACATAAGAACATAGCAGGTGATGTGGGAATTGATCAATAAATAATTATCAGGGAGAGGTAGGTGAGTGCTGCAGCAGAGGTTGTGGCTGCCTCTGTTGCTGCTACCAGCACATGAGAGCGGTGAAAGGGACACTGGCTGTCCCTGCAGGACAGCACTGCCACCAGGAACAACAGTCACTGCCCACTGCCCAGGGCCTTTGGCTCTCTGGGCCACTCTTGCTTTGCCACACCCAAGTCTCATCTTCCAGTCTCATCTTGCCACTTCCTCCTCTTTCTCCTTTTTCTTCTTGTCACCAAGCAGAACAGGAAGAGGAAAATATCCTGCCACAGTGGAGGAGAGGAGAAAGGAAAAGTGATTTAAGTGGAGGTAAGAGTCACAGAGAGGAAGGGCAACTGACAGTCCAGGGATCAGGGCTGGGATCCAGTAGCCAAGAGATTCGTACAAAGTGATCCTGTTATGGTTTGGAAAAGGGAGAGATCTTGTGACCTCCTACAGCCCTACAGATTCCCACCTACCTCTACTATGCCTGCTTGACCAAAATGCCTTTATTTGTCCCAGTTCCTTTGTGTCTGGTCGAGACTTCACTGACCCTGGCACTCTCCTCTTCTCCAGTCTTGTCTGAAACACTGCTGACTCCTAGGTTATTTCTACATAAAAATGTTCTCAAAATCCAGCTGTCCTCTTGGCAAATCTTTACTGGCAAAATCTTGCAACCAGAGCATCCCACTCTGTCTTCCAAAGGCCTTCCCATCTCTCTTGTTCACTCAGTAATTCACAATACTTTCCTGGAGACCTTCAATTATTTTACAACTTGTGCCAATGAAAAAAATGCAGTGTATTAACCTGCCCTTTAATGAAAGGATTGCAAGGTGCTGTGGCATATCAATGATCAGAAAGGATTTAGGAAGATCCTAGTGATTGGATTCACATTACCATGTCCAGAAAGGCAAGAGATTGTGATGATTCAGACTGGTTGTGATGATTCAATGGTCCATGTTGACCTTTTCCCCCATGACTGATTGATTGGGCAGAAAAAAACTTACTTTTTCAATGTGATCCAGGTAGAAGTCAATGAAATCCTGCAGCTCCTCTGGTGTCCCACGCTCCGTGTGCATTCGGATCTCTCTCCGGGTAAAGTTGCTCAGGACATCGTAACAAGCCAACGCCTTCTTGTGAGGCCCAGGGAGGCGGCTCATCAGCCAGGGGAAGATTTCATAGAGCTGTGGGAGTGACACACAAGAGGTCCTGCAAAGTCTCTGTCACGAGAAAATGCACTAGGAAGGCCTGCTACAAAGAGAGGTGATGTTCATGTCACCTTGGGATTAGGGTCTCAGTAAAATATCCTTACAGACTGCTCTTGGGCTGTCAAGCTGTGAAAAGTAAACTGTATAATTTCTAGTTTTAATGGTAAGATTCAGAGTTCCACAGGCTTTCAGCTCAATCACAAGCCAAATTATAATTCCTATAACTAGAATGAATGGTATCCATCTATGCAGCTATTCATATCTTCAATTGCTATGAACTGCATTCAGGCATTTTAAAAGTGAGCTCCTGCCCTCCAGTGGAGAATACCGGGAAGGGAGAAGCAAAACTTGGAAACTCCTCACCAAGATGCTTGCCAAAGCAAGGACTGGCTCCCGGTGGTTGCTGTACAGGCTGGGCAACCCCCAAAGTACTCTCTACCAATCGACCTCTTAAGGTTCCTCCATGAAATTTCAAAATCTGAAACCCAGAAAAGCTAAGGAACAATGAAAAGTGGAACCTGACAATTTTGAGTACTCTCCTCTAGAAAGAAAGATAGGGTTAGCTGACACAACCAGATTATTTTTTCCTTCTGTTTTACCATTTGGGAAAATCTGGCCTAAGAAATAGCTGATTTCGACCTATTCTGATACTAGAAAGGTAATTCTGGTTTCCAGCCTACATTTATGCCTTGTTAATCTGTATATTCTTGTATCTGCAAGATACAATGTTTTCTTAATAGTTCTTTTTCTGCTCAAAATATGATTCCATTGTTTATTTAACAGCAGAATTTTTATCCTTTCTCAGCCTTCATTTTACTGAGCTCTTCTTGTACTCTCTTAATCAGTCTACAGAAAGCACATTCTTAGGTGTTCACTGGAGTGTGGTTAGATTGGAAAGACTGTGCTTGTATCTTCTTGGGAAAGCAGTTCTTATTGTCAGACATCCAATTATCAATTAATGATTGCCTTATAATAAAAAAAAAAAGTACTAGTCCAGTCCTTGGAAAATTCACTTAGAACTTCATATCCTTTTTTGTTAGCTCCATCTCTGGTATTTTTTTACTTCCAAAATGTTTTCAGAAGCCTTAGACACAACTGTGGTCTGACTAATCACACAGAGTTGCCAAGACTACAGGCATTCCTACTGTCAAATGTCTGCCCTCTCTCCCACTATGGCACTCTAACTGTGAGTGGAATTTAGCTGACAGGAACTGTTCAAGACAGGAACTACGTCCATCCACCTTCCTGGGTACCTGCCAAAAGTCCTCCTCCATTTATGGAGAGGCCCAATCCACAGTGTCTCCCTGTTCAGTGCCTGACAGCATGAGATCCACATAAGAAATGGGGATGTGGATGCAGCAATATCCACTTTTTTGCATAATACTGTGTACTCATCACATCTGGGAGGTGGGAGATGGTGGCCATCCCTCTGGAATGGTTTGAACTCCTGCTCTTATCTCCCCAAAAGTATCATATTCACTGGACTAAATCAAATCAAAGCCAGTATGTTCTCTGTCCTAAAAGCAGATGTCACCTGCCACCACTACACTCAAATTACAGGACCAAAGCTAAACTAAGCAAAAGAGAACTTGAGCATATCTCAGTGAGAAGAATGTTCCATGGGATATGGGGAGACATCTGTATTCCAGGAATTGCTTATGTATTCTATATTAAAAAGTTACTCATAAGATGTATAGGACAACTTCAGCAGTGGAACTAGAACCAGAACTCCCAGGAAATATTTAACTACTTCAGTGCAAAGCAGGCCTCTAGTGTCAGAGGATCATTGACTCCCAGATTGTTTAATTGCCAAGCCTGCAGTTATATTTGCTGCCTTAGCGTTTCCTGCCTTTTGCTGCCTGTGCCTGGAGCTGCTCCTCATTCAGGGTGAAGGAGTAGAATTTCTCTGGGAAGTCTTCAAGTCTGTGTCTTCCAGGAGAAATGGAGATAAGTAGCCACAGGCAAAACACTTTGGTATTTGACTCATTCCTCTCTCTATTGACTGTGTATAAACAGTGTCTAAACTCGGCACGTGAGTCAGACTTTCAGAGCTGACATTTAATATTTAGGAATCATGATGTCCAGTGCAGGAACCTGTGGTGTGCAGGGGTTGAGAAACCAAGTAACAAACATGAGCCAAGAGCAGTCCATGAACCTGTGCCTTATTGCAAAGATTTAGGGGCAAACTACCACAGCACCCAGACATAGGAGAATGAACACAAATGCCCAAGGCTGGCATGTGAAGCTTCACCATCTCACTTTGAGAGAGTTCACTGCCCAGTAAATCTGTGTAGGGCATCACTCACCCATTCTAAAACTCTGCCCGATAGCTCTCGAATCTGCATTTCTCACTCTCTGTCTTACTCAGAAAAATACAACAGATCATTCACTTACATGATGAATAAAGCTGCCCCCAAACTTGAAGAGATGTTCTGTAGCTTTAATCAGCTCATGAAAGGCCTCATCCTCTCTGGAGAAACGATGTCCAAACACGACAGCACAAATTACATTTGAGACAGAATGGACAAGAGGGAAAGAAGGATTCACAGGTTTCCCTGCAACCATAATAATAAATATCACTGTTAATGTCTCCTGCTTTAGTGAAATGTGAGAATCCTCTAAGTTACCCACAGAACTTTCAAGAAGGCATTGCATTTCACAGAGAAGCAGCAATATTTTTTCAAAGACATCAGACTAATGGCAAAAATGTATTGATATTTACTGCAGAAATACCTTTCATACTTGCAAAGAAGTCTACCAGGTAGTGGGCTTCTTCTTGCACTCGGTACTCCAGACCTCTTTTCCCCAGACCAAGGTTGCGTAAAGTCCTCAGAGCAAACCTTCTCTGCTGCTTCCAGGTGTGACCAGTTGCCAACATAATTCCTGCATCCATTAAAGGAAGAGCTCTTCATCATGCTAATATTAATCATAGACAAAGACTACATTAAAGGATTCACTAAGCCACAGAATGTAATTAAACTGTTGCATTGCCTGTGAACACAAAAGCATCAAGGAACAGCTGTGACCTGTAATCATGTTGGTAGGGCTGAAATGGGCAAACTCAGCTGGGTGTAAAATGACTTGCAGGATTAAGTTTGATCCCAGACAATCAGGTACTTCAGAATATCTCAGCTGCTTCTCTAGGTGCTCTTTGCAGTTCTTGTCTCATACTTTCTGCTATGCCTGAAGCTCACCTGAATGGTAGCTTCAGGGGTAATGATTCTCATGAAGGGAAAATGGGAAAGAGTCAGAAGACTGTCCACAGTCAGAGAGAAAAGTTCCTGTCTGCAGGAAAGTTCAGTATTTAGGCTTTGTGACAGGCTTTGGGAATTTCTAGTGTATGAGATCTACAGCAAAGCTGAAACAGAAGCGCACTGAATTTCTAGGTGCAACTATGCCAGCAGGAAAATATTCCCAAAAGGAAGGGAATGGGAAGAAGATCCCACTGTCAAACTCACTCTTCAGTGGAAAATGTCATAATGGGAGGCAGCTTGTCCAGGACAAGGAATTGGGTTGTTTCCTGCTTTTCCTCCATTTCTCTGTGACACAACGTACCATTGCCTCATCACCTCTGAATCTGCCACAGTGAGTATTGCATAGAAAATATTATGAATCCGTTTCCTCTCACTAGTATTTTCCTCCTGCTACTCTCCAAAAGCTATTTCACCTCTCTGTACCTTGCAGTTCACCTGGCAGTCATTCCTCACAGACAAACCCTGCCTCTGTGCTACCTCTGAAGGTGGTCACGAGCTACAAAAGATATTGCAATTTGTGCACTATTTATGCCAGGAAATTCTCACCTTTTCCTTTGGCCATTGCTCTGAAGAAAGGTGACACCAGCCTGCCAGAAACATCTTCAGGGTGTGTGGTCATGCCATCCTTCACTGCTTGAAATCCATTCAGTATAACCACTGGGGCCCATCCAAACCATAAGGTGAATATGTTGCCATGAATTTTTGCCAGCTAGGGATGGGAGAGAAACCAGGAAAGCACAGATGAAATCCCACACACTCCAAACAGAGGATGAACCTGTTCTTGCACTGATTACACAACCAGCCCTAAGGTGGAGAGATGTTCTCCTTCTTTCCCACCAGACTACAATTGTCATTGAGAAAGCATGAATGTCTTTTCCAACATTCACTGTTGGAAACACCTGTGCATTCCCACTTTTCAGAGCCACATGCATATGTCAAGAAACAATAAGTACTTTTTATTATTGTGTAAGCCAAGGCTCAGTTCACAATCATTCATGGGATAAAGGGTATTTTCTATTTATTAATTTGTTTCAAGAGGGTTTCTATCGTTTGTGCAAGTAAAGTAGCACAAAAGAACACAGAACTTTCAGAGGAGTAATTAGCTTAGAGACTGGACTTTCTTCTTTCCTCCCATCTGTTTTTGATCCTGTCAATACAAACAAGCTCATACACACAGAGGGCAGGGAAGTATCTATTTACTGCTTGAGCTAGAGAGTGCCAGTGTTCAGAAAGCTACAAATCCATGCTGTGAAAGTAATTTTTTTAATAGTATTTTTTTCCCTAACTCCAAATCTGATATATCATCCCTAAAGATATTTAATACTAAATTATATCAATTTTCACATGAATTCATAAAATTTAGTGGCAAGGGATGATAGAAAGATACCAAGTTTCACATGAATTTCAGTGAAAATCAGTGTTAAAAGGGGATCAGTTTAAACACCAGAAGGACCTTCACATATTCAGAAATTCAAATACCAGGTTTCTTAGCTTGGCAAACTACTTTACACTGCAATATCCTTTTCTTATTTGGCAGACCAAACCAGCAGTTCTGAACCAAACCAAGTGTGATATCACAGTGGCCGGTTAACAGTTACAGAACTACCAATGTAGTTTTGGGACAGGATGTTTTCACATAGCAAGCAACAGGAGAAAGGAGAAATCACAAAGACTTTTAGACAATTAGGAGTATCTGAAAACAAGTACCTGCATGAGAAGATCACGATTAAACTGAAAGTTCAGCTGTATCAGGGTGCCAAGGACCGGGAGAGGGACTGGTCCAGGAGGAAACTGTCTCCGCACTCGCTGCAACTTCAAAAACTGACTAATTAGAAGAAATACAGCCACTGCTACAAGAGCCTGACTTATGCTCAACATTTTAGCGTCTGCCTTTACCAGCCTGCCTTTATTCAAAATTGTCTATTGAAGCTATTAAGGCTGGTTGCTAAACCAGTTTTTTCATAAGAGCTTGAATTCGCTTAATAAATATTCCCCACCTCTAACCCTACCTCTTTATTATCAACCACTCCCTTTTTGTTCCGCTCATTACATTCTCATGCTTCAGCATATTAATAGATCTTCTTCTTCTTCTTCCCATCCAGATCATACTTATTCAATATGGATCACAGGGGATGTAGGAATGGTATCTAAAAAAACTAGGACCAAGATTTTCCAGGCAATGGAGATGCACGTAAATTCTCCATCTAGTTTTTCTGAGACAATTTTGAATGGTATGTGTTCCTACAAATACTCCAGGAATGCTTTTAAAAAAGCAATAGCCATACATACAAATTAAGCAGGCAAATGTAAGTGGATATTAAATCTTGGAGTTTTTTAATTGGTTTGTATATATTCCATGTACATGTTATATCTAGTAATGGCAAGGCTGATAGAAGTTAAAAGCCCACATTTATCTTAAGATCCATATCCAACTATTTAATGCTTAATACAAAAAGCAAAATTTGTTACACTCTTGAATGTAATTGGAAACATAACTGGATTGATGTATGACCTCACTTTTTTCCCTAACGTGTTAGCACTAGGTAAACTCACAGAAAAGCAGTCTGCTTCTGCATTTCCACATTCAATCTTGACATAAGGTGGGTACCCTATATGATTTGAGAAATCATCAGAAAGAATGTGTGATAAATAATGAATATTCATAGAAAAAGTACATCTAGTGTTAAATATACAGATTTAAAAGGAAAAAAATTCAAACATGGGAAAAAACCTAGTAGGGATCTTGAGCTACTGCCAGAATGAAGGGCCTCAGCAAGAACTAGTCATGACATGAGTGTGGATCCTTGGTAACTTGAAAATAGAGTCTGCAGCCAAGGCTCTTTGCCAAGCCTCAACACTGGCAGGAACCACAAACACAGCACCAGGGGAGTTCATATGCTGCAATCAAAGTAATGAAACCTCACAAGAGGGGTTCTGGGCACCACAGAATCATGACTATTGCAGTCCCGTGTTACAGATTCAGACTGAAATGCTTCCCTCTCAGAATTGCCCATCCCTTGAGAGCAAAGCACTTGTAAAAGAGACATATTTTCACTAAACTTCTGAGAAAATGCCAAGACTTGTGCACCAGCTCACTTCTTGCAAGCTGACTTTGGGAGAGAAACTATTTCCAGATTTTGTGGCTCTGGAACACAGAAGACCCTTATCCAGAAAAAACAGCCTGGAGTCTGCCAGCACACAGTTTACAAACTTCCAGATCAATTAGCCTTCAACCACAGCTCTTCATAGCCACTAATGCATAACTGATTAATGTGTATTAACCAAGGGATGTTTATGGGTTTCCACATAAGCTTTGTTTGTGTACACTAAAAAGGTGATTTTTCAAGACAATAATTTCCAATTTATCTCTCTCCTTCAACATGGAAAGTAAAATTCTCTTTAAAAAGAAATTAGTTAAGTTTTGCCTTCTCTGTCTCCAGTGTAAACTCAGAAACTCTGTTTCAAATTCCCCAATTTATCAGAACTTTTAATTTTGAATCAATATAATACATTCCCTTTTCTTTTAGATATTAGAAGATTTTCCATCTAAATTATTTTTCATTAGGAAAAGTCATTTTTGTCTGCTGGAATTTAAGCCTTGGTGCCTTCACCCCACAAGGGCTGCAATCTCACACCTTTAACCAGTGCTCAGCTGGAGCCAGCCTGGACTGCAGTTCTGTCACACTGGAAAAGGAAGATGACTATGGGTTGGTTCAGATCTGATGCATTGGATTTATCTTACTTTATTTGATGGAAAACGTATTTATGAGATAGCCAAGGCTCCATTTTCTTAACAGTTACTAAATGCAATCAGCAGCTGCATTTCTTTAGCACTTTCTACCAGGTAATCTTTAGGATTAGTGACTTTTAACTTGCAAAGGCAAGCAATTGCTGCCTCCCCTCCCAGATCCAGATGGATAAAAATTAAGTGTTCTCTTACCAGTTTGGAGCTGCTGCCAGGGGGATGTTTGTAGGTCCAGCATGAGGGGACTTCATACCAAGCACCTACATGCCAGGACATGCTGGACATGGGTAGAACCATCCCATAAAGGTAATCCTGCAGGGGAAGAAACTACCAGCCCAGGTTTCATCCTGTGTGCACCTCCCTGCCTGCTAGACTGGGGTGCTTTAAAACACAAGGTGGGCAGAGGTACCTGAAACAAATACAGTTGTGATAATGATGTCAGTCCTGGAGATGGCACTGTCATCTAATCAGAGTATAAAAATAATCCTTCCTGTGTTGGCATGTCCCATTTGTACCTCACACAAGAAGAATGTATCCCAATGCCATAAAAGAAAATTCCTTATTAACTGCCAGTAAGCAAACCAGCAAAAAAACCTCCACTTCTGCCAAGTCCTTAGGCACCTGGCTCATGAAGACTTCCAGAATTCTTCAGCAGTGCCAAATCTGCTCTTGGTCATGGTGTGCTAAGTGAAGTCATCTAACTGTGATAAAGAATCAATTTTTAAAAATGAAAGAATAAATTAAGCTGAATAAATTTTTGGAGGATCTGGAGCAATCATCACAAGTAGACTACCTGGCAAGGAGTTCCCACGACGCTGGCAACCAGTGGGCTCATAAAAAAGAATAAATTATCAACACTCTGTGACTGCTCACTTGTTGTCATTTGTCTTCCAGTCCTTGCTCTTTGCTTGTGATATGAAAAGCTCTCCACAACTGCCTGATGGAGCCACTCTTCTATTTTCATCAGAAGGGTTGAAATGCTACCTGGATTAGTGGGTGAAACCCTGAACTGTCTTCCCAAGTGACAATGATTGAGTTGTACACAACAGGCTTGCAAACCATATCAGTCTAAGGGAATATGTTATCACAGATCATACTATCTGCCTCTAGAAACCTTCTTCCAAGAGCTTCTTTTACCTCCTGCACCCACTAATACCCCAAGACAGACTGGAAGACCTCTAAGCCTGTCTCCACAAATGCAACAGGGGCTTTATTCATGAAACTTCCAATTCATAGACCGCACTTCAAGACCGTTCTCTGTAAAACCTCTTTCCAGTTGGTAATAAGCAAGTTCCAATTCTAATTCTTCCTTTAATGTCTTTATTTGTTACACAGCAGGAGAAGTTTACCAATATTTTCCAAACAGAAAAAAAAGAAAAAAAAAAAAATGAACCCTTTATAATTATAAAGCTCAGGATGCAACTGTCTGTCAAGAATCTTTTAGGGTAGTGATTAACCAAATGAAGAGGAAAGCAAAAATCTTAGGACAGGGAAAAAGGAATTCACATACAGAAGCAGTTTTACAGGATGACTCTTCCCTGAATCTGCCATTTCCTATCTAGGAATGGCACAGAGCTGGTAGGGAGGTGGCTTCATCGTGCTCCCAAAAACAAACTTGGTGTTGACTTCCTTCACTCCTTCTGGCAGGGTGAATGTGAATGCTTGTAGCAGGGTGGAAAAGACAATAAAGAGCTCCATCCTTGCCAACAGCTCCCCCATGCACACACGGTGCCCTGTGAAGAAACAGAAAGGGCAATTCAGCCAAAGGATTTCTATCACACCTCCCTTTCTAAACTGCCTGGGATTTTCTTTGCTTGTTGTCTGCAGATTTTATCCTTTTCTCTTAACTTTGTAATTTAATGATTCATAACTAAAAGGTTGCTTGTATTTCCTCAAAAAGTTTCAATCTACATTTACAGCAGGCAGTAAGACATTATAGAAATTGTCACCAGGGTGGCATAGTTCACATTTACAGTCTTCCCAGCACCATGAATTTTTCTGCTTTGATAGCTGGATCTCTTCTCAGAGAGAAACTAGCTCTGTCTTCCAAGAAAGACTTTTCTATGTGTCATTCCTTCTCTTCCAATCTTTTCCACATACAACTGGACTTCTCTCTTCTTGGAGATCTTCAAAACAGTTTGTATATGCCCATTTGTAGGTGCCTTCCCAGTTATTTTGGGGAATTTATGGATCTGAAGTTGTTACCTCAAGGAGTAAATAAATCCCTGTTCAGTGCACTTACCTATAGCAAATGGTAAGAATGCTTCTCTGTTTACAAAGTTTCCATCTTTATCCAGAAAGTGGCCTGGGTTGAACTGATCAGGTGTCTCCCATTTTCCAGGATCAGCCAGAACAGAGTCAATATTTGCTAAAACGATTGTGTTCTGAAAAAAAAGGAGCAGTGGCTTCAACAGAAACTGTGACTGTAGAATCTACTGATATCTAGGACAGAGCCTTGTGAAATGCCATCCACAGAGACAGTCAAGCCTCAGAGGCATTCCTTGAACAAGAGTTCATTACCCCAGTCAGGAAAAACCTCAAAAACCTTTCTAAAATCATGTAATGTACCACAGATCAAATTCATTCAAATATGCAGCACATTTGTACCTTTGGAATATGATATCCCAGCAGCTCTGTGTCCTTCACACTCAGTCTGGGCAGTGCAATTAAGAGGATGTTGCTGTATCTCTGGATCTCATGAATTACAGCATTTGTGTAGGGCAACTTTTTCCTGTCCTCATAGCAAAACACGTGGGAATAACCCACAACAGCATCCAGCTCCTTCTGGACTTTCTCTAAGGAGGAATATTCAGCTTTAAATATACAGCAAACAGTCTATAAACCATATAGTTATAATTTTTCCTTTTGCTTTTTGCAGTCAGAATGGCATCCAAGCAGATGAAAAAGATACTTTATAAAAAAAAAAAAGCCTTCAAATTTCCATAGAGATGACCTGAAAAATTTGACATTGAGGTTGTTTACAGGTTGCATATATACTTTTAAAATAAGATAGCAGATGAGGTCATTCTATAATAATATGTGGGTTCCTGTTACATTTTCTGCTCTAAGGTAATTTATAAATAGGACTTTTATTAATATTTATTTCTACAGGCAGGGAGTCAACTGGAAAAAAATATTAATCATGTTATGGGAACAGTTTAGTAATTGATCAAGGATTGTTCTTCATTAAGAAGCACATAGATTTTGCTTGTCATCTACAGATATCTTAACTACTATTCTGTAATTGCTTGCCTTGGGAAGCACTTACACAAATTAATTTTTCCCAAGGGCTTCTTTTTTTACTTACAATCCGAGCTGAAATGGTAATTTCTGATTATTTTTTATTAATACTAGAGACTCTATCATTGCAATTATAATTACTCCCACAAAACTTCAGAATGTGTTAATATATCCTGAGAAGATGAAAAATCATGTGAAAATTCAGTATGTGCAACGCAGTCTCAAGTTTAAAGTCTTTTGAAGGTAACAAAAATGGGAGATCCTTTCTCCTTAACACTTCCACATTTTCTACTTGCCAGGCTCCTGCTGTGCCTGGTACTCAGCTTAAACTCTCAAATATGAGGCCTTTAAAGTGAGTTTTGTACCTTCTAATCCATTCTATCCCATACACTTTGGCTCTTTTTTTCCCAGTCATTTTACTCTGCCAACCTGTATCTTTCTTCTGTGAATATCATTATGAAAAGCACACATTTTCAAGCTATTCACCTCAATATTAGCAACCCCACATTTTATTTATTTTTGCTGCAAGAGGCCAAGAGTAAATCAAAGAGCAGGATTCAGGGATTTAAAAGGATGACCCAAAGACTCCTTAGTGGAAATCTAAGCATTACTGTCTGTGGAGGGACAATGGTGCAATTTATCTCATCTGAGACTAAATTCCTGCAGCTGATTAAATTAATCACACCCTGCATTCTGTTTAGAGCTGTTAAAAAAAAAAAAAAGCTGGAATGATTTGCCTATATGTGAGAAAGGCTACAGCAAGAAACAAATTAATGCATTTCACCTGATTCATACTTCAATAATTAGTTCCTCTACTTTTCTTTGGACAGGCACAGCCACTCTTTGAGCTTGTATCATTGCTGGAGTTGCAGACCTCTTTGGATGTGCTTACCTTGAATGTCAGGATAAATCACCATATAGAGCAATGCCCACAGTAAAGTGGTGGTTGTAGTTTCTGTGCCTGCTATAAAGAGGTCAGAAACAGTCTGGATCAAGTTTACTTCATCATAAGTAGAATCAGAATCTCCTTTAGTCTGCAGATATGAATTGAAAAGAAAGTTATAGCACACAAAAGAAGTAGTAAACCACCTGGAGAAATCATACACTTCTGAATTTATATTAGACATCATTATAATCAAAGAAACACTTAAAATCCCTTGTTAGTGAAGTGAGAGAGAAGTTCAGAAGTACTCACTTTATCTATCTCATCCAAATAGTAATCAATAAAATATCGATTTTCATCACGTTTTCTTTTTCCTTTGTGACTTTCAAGTTCCTTTGCTAACAGACCATTCATAAAATCTACAGAGGACTTCATCTTTTTAACTGATGGCAGAAAATGACCAGCAAGCCAGGGAGACAACTCATATATCTGTAAAAGATATTTTAGATATGTGATACTACATATAAATATGTGGCATTTAGCAAACTAAATTTGAACCCTAATACAGGCTTCTGGGTAATGGAAAAAGCAAGTGAAAGACTGATGATTGAATCAGCATTAGATTGAAGGGATAGTGCCTATCCCATGATTCATTAAAGATTAAAGACTTTCTTAATGCTATTTTTCCCTGGAACAAAATCACAATTTCTCTCAGTTTTATACTATAAAGTTTTATATATATATATATAGGTAGAGAGAGAGAGAGAGAGAGAGAGAGAGAATGATATAAATATAAATGTGATGTAGAAAGAATAAATGAAATTCCTCTCTACCCCAATTCTTTGCTAGGCTGAACTTTGGTCAGCTGAACCAAGGATCTCCCATGAAACCTATCCCTAGTCTCATTTTATCCAACACATACATAATTTCTGTTTCATCACTAAAGAAAACAGATTCAGGCTGACTTCCTTGACACATCTGTTAAGTGAAAATAGAACTATCCAAACCCAGATTTATTTTCTTACAGTAGGATAGGGAATGCATGGGGATTTTACTCACGTTTGTGTTCTCATAGATAAAAAGCAAATAAATCACATCTGTGTGATGGGCAAAACAACTCAATGATCCAGAAATACTGAGTTGTGTGGATTCCCTCCCATTTATTCATTGTTCTAAATATATTCACCTTCTTGTCTTCTAAACATATTCACCTTTTTGTCCTTACACTTTTATAAAGCCACGTATCAGCAGAAAAGAAGTAAAACACTTCTTACATCCATTCCATTCTTCTACTTCATTTCACTTTCTTTTCCCACTTTCACAGACTGCATCATGTCATTCCATTTACAGAACTACTGCAGCTTAAATTATCCATTAGGCCATAACTTCTGGGCTCACCTATTTAAGTGGCAGCTGCATTACAAAGATTTATCTCCCCACAAGCCTATTCAGATTCCCAGCTCTATTTCTTGTTCGCCCTACTGCATAATTTTCCTTAGCACTACCTGTCCACTCACCAGGAGAACAGGTAAGTACAGCCAGTCACTAAGGGATTGTGCATTCCTGGGAAAACACTCTGGAGAGTGGGACACAATGAAATGTTGGACTAGAACGTTTTTGTTGGCTCTGGACATACTATTAAGGTGTTTTTAAAGCAACTTATACAAATGCCTACTGAGAGCAGCTTGGAAATAGCTGAACCTGTGTCTACCCTGATTAGAAGGGTAGCTTAGGAATCATTTCAATGGCATCTTCTGGGATCGTTACTAATAAGTAATTTTATTTTAGCTTATCTACCCAAAGTATCAAAATAGTCCTTAAATCCTCTAGGATCTTGCTTATAGCAGTTTCCAGTTAGTCAGAGATGGTGGAAATCATACAAAACACAGAACTGGATGAGTTCCAACAAGTTCTGCAGAAGCAGCTGCCTCGTGCATGGGTAAATTCACTTTTTGACTATACACAGTACTGTGGTTCCCCTTCATAAATGATTCATAATAAAACTGCCCCAGTCTGAGGCCACCTGTTCTGCTGCTTTGGCAGCTGCAGTCACAGATGCACATAGAGAAGCAAGAGAGAATTTCTCTCTCCAGTGAACCAGATGTGAAGTTAGGAGTTGGTGCCTTGAATGGAGACAGATATCATCCAGCAGCTAAAGGAGGGTGACTTGCAGTGTCACTGTATTCTTGTAAGGATGTGCAGATGTGCTACAGGCGTGGCTGCCAAAAACTGTAGGGAAAAGCTGCCATTAAGCAATTTCATGACATGTTACCTTTGCACAAAATAGTTACTTTACTCCAGTTTCTATGAGGTTGGCTGGCAGTAGGGAAGGAAGCAGTAAAACCCATTTACTCTTGACATTTTTTGACAGCCATGTCATATAATAGAGTGAAGAAAGCCAGTTTGGCAGACAGAAATTAAGATAAGCCTGTTTCAGAGCATTTCAGATAATTTAACCCATATTTTACTACTGATTTCAGATATAGTTTCAAACACTGGAGTTGTACAGGAAGCACTTTTACAAGAAAGTCCTTTGTACATCTCTCGGCCATGTAACAAATCTTTGCATTTTCATCCCTGTTCCCCATACACAGGAAATTTCTGTGCTTTGATGAAGCATAAGCAACTGAAACAAGTTTTGAACTAGGCATCTTCAATCACTGTTCTGATGTGCTCTCCAGAAATTCCAGGTGACCTAGTATTTTTTTTTTGTTACAAAAGCAACAAGCAAATTGCCTTTTTGCACTGTCTATCTATAGAGAGCAAGCAAACAAACAAAATTAATTTTCCTCACAAAAAAGGAGATGCTGTTCAAAAATGCTGCCAGGGTGTCAAAGGACTCAATCAGGCGGTGAAAATTCTCATCATCTCTGGAGAAACGATGTCCAAAAATGATAGAACAAATGACACTTGAGACTGTATGAACAACAGGCACAGTGGGGTCCAGAGGTTTTCCTGTAAACACAAGGGACTGCTTTCACCATTAACATTTACTGTTCCTGCTTTCCCCACTGACAGCAGAGCTGATAAAATTTCATCAACATTTCTGACATTAATTAGATCACTGGATGGCAAATTGTAATTTATTGGTAAAAGGCCTGAGTAAAAAAGTATCTTCAGACATCTAAAAAACACTGTTGGTTAAAAAAGGAAAAACTGCTGGTGGGAATGGAATTAGTAGTATTAATTATAAAAATACCCAGATTTCATCAAACCTTGGCATCAGCAGATCTCATGTTTGGCAATAACCAGGGAACAAAACCAGCTGAGACATTAAACACACAGATGAGTTGAGAAGAGAACCACCTTCTATTCTTTGCTCATATCATTTTTCATTAGAATATTTCCACCTACCCTGTGCATCCTTGGTCAAAGCTTTGCATATTTTATGCTTTTTCTTTTCTAAACAGGAATAGGAGGCACTGTGACACTGATTTTTTTACTGTTTGCTGTTACCCTGATGCTGTTACCATAAGTAACACAGAACTGACTCAGGAGTAATAACACTGATAGGGACTAGTATATATATTATATATATATATACTGGTATATTATAAATATATAACTAGACATATATATAACAAGACAGGAATCTCTAATTCAGTGATTGTGCTGTGAAGGGTTTCACACTTCCACAAGTAAATATCTCATATACAGACTTCTGAATCTCAGCTCTGCACATACACTTTGAATCCATTTTTGTAATCAAATAGTTTCAAAAGCTGCCAGTGCCCCATCCTCCAGCAAAGTCTGCCCCTGCCCTGCCCACCCTCACATACCGTTTGTTTTCTGTAAGTATTCCACCAAATGAGCAGCCTCCTCTTGCAGTAGAGAATCCTGGTCTTTTTTCCCTACTCCCATTTTCCTTATTGTTGCCATTCCAAAACGCCTCTGCTGCTTCCAGAGATGACCATTAGAGAACATAACACCTAGGATTATAATGAACTAATGCTGTCAATGCCTTATACATTAATGGATTGGTAAGGTTGATACATCCAAGAAGCTCGTCTTTTCTTCTAATTTTTTCCAATTTTTACAGCAGTCTGGCAACATTCCTCTTTTCTTTCTTTTTGTATTTTAGCCATTTATCTTCTGTATAGAAGCTCTTACATTAACTCTATGCTGTCATTATTGTTCTGACAGAATATAGAACTGTTTTAAAAAACTCATGAAAATAAAAACTTTTTTCCTGATGTAAATTAAGGACTTTGAGGCTCTAAACCAATATCCAAAACTAGGGCTAAAACACATTAAAAGAATTTCTGAGAATAATAATTACCATTTCCACGTGTCAGAATGTGAAAGAATTTGCTTTCAGGCCTTCCAGCAACATCTTCAGCACGGGCAGTCAGACCTTCCTTCACTGCCTGAAACCCTTGCAGGACAACTGCAGGAGTGTTTGAAAACCATAAGGTGAAGATATTGCCATGAATTTTGGCCATCTGTTGAACAAAGCAGAATCAAAGTAACAGGAGTGAGAACTGGTGCTTTTAAATCAAGCAAGATGAACCAGATCTGCTCCCTGGGCAGATGCCCTAAGGGTGACTGAGAACAGAGCATCAGGTATTTTCTTATATACAATACAGTTTGAAGCCAGGTTTCTGTCTAAAGTCTCATTTATTAAAGATCATGATGTTTCTAAAATGTCAGCCAATATTGCCAAAGTCTGTGATGTCATTTATTATGTCTCACAATTCAAACTCATTGTAGATGAATTCCTCCATCCTCACCACTTGCTACAAGACAGCAGTAGCTCATGAATTTGATGTGAACCCTCTACAGATTCCCCTTTGTGTGTCAAATGTAGCAAAAGCAGTCCAGGAGCTGAGTAATGCAGGAATCCCCCTTTCCTTTCCAGCTCAGCTGTGACAGCCTTGCCGCGCACACAGAGTCCCTGGCAGTGGGCAGGACAGTCCTTCCCCTGGCTGCTGAATCAGGGACTAGAAAAGTAGCAAAATAGGCTGGAAAGAGTGGTGTGTTGCCAAGACATCCCAAAAAATGCAGGACTAGAGGATTACAAAATGTTGCTGCCTGAGAGCAAACAAGAGGGAATATTTATACACAGTGAGCAAAAATGTGTGTGCTTGTATTTGCACATTTGTGTTTAATTTCATTTTTGTAAATACCAGTTCATGGCTTTTGAAACCTTGGGATGACCAGTACTACTCTTCATGTCTGGGATGTCAGAAATACAAGAAAGCACAGCAGACAGGCACTAGCTACTATTTTATGTTATGGAATAATACCACTTTGCCTTGAAATATGCAGCTCGGGAGGACAGAACTGGCAGGACATGGAAAAAACCAGGGACAGGGAAGGTTGAGAACGAAGAGGGAGAGTGAGGTGCTATTACTTACATGTTTAAATATAAAATATTTAATACAGATGTATAAGAACTATAAAACAACAGGATACAAACTTTAGAAGTGCTGCACATTACAATTGGACATAGAAAAGGGTTTGAGCATACTATGAATTATTTTAGCCATTTAAAAGCTCAGTCTTGCTAAGCAGACTGAAGTCTCTCGTGAAAATCTGACCATATGTGATGTCAGAAAAAAGTTGATTCTAAGATCTTTCAAAAAATCCATTGAATAAATATATTTAAAAATCATCCTTTCTATACTGGAAACACACATGTCCTCAGTAGCTATTTCATGGGATACTTAGAAAATGCCAGTGCAACAGTCAAAACACAGACATCCAAAAAACTGCACAGAATTAGTGAGTCTACTTTAAAATACAGCTTCTTCCTCTGTGTAAGACAGGACTATTATCATCATTATGGTTTTGTTCATATGCACATAAGGTATTAAATATATATTTCAAGGTAACTGCAAATTTTCACACAAATAAACAGATATTTTTATTACCTCCTCCTATTTCTACATTTATGCAATTTAGAACAAATCCCTCCCTAGCATTCAAAGTGAGACTATGTTAAACACATTTACTTTTCAATCAGCTTATGAGTCCATTAATAAATTGCCAGAAAATACATACTTTTTTAAGATGCTCATGATGAATTTTGAAGTTCATCTGCAGCAGATTTCCAAAGAAGGGATATGGAGTTGGTCCAGGAGGTAATTGTCTTCGCATCCATTGCAATTTCAGAAATTGTATCAACAGCAGAGACACCACAAAAAATACCAGCAGCTCACTCACTGTTAACATTTTACTTCTGATTTACACAGCTACGTTGTCTCTCTACAGCTGCTGTGTAGACAGAGGAGAGATCAGTTTATCTTGCTGTTGGGGTACCTCCTTAAAAAGAGAAAAAGCACTTGATTCTCCTGTGACTTACTGTCTTTCCCTCTTTATCACTTTTACTTCCCCATCCCAGAGAATTAAGTGTTCTTATTTTTAAGCCTATATAACATCATTATATTGCAGCTACACATTTGTCAATCATTGTCTCTTCAAGGGACACAAAATGTAGGTTAATTATACACCTCCTTGTGCCATGACTCCTGCTGTGACAAAAATCTCTGCCCACGGTCCTGGTTTCATAAAAAACCTCTTGCAAGAATGAGAAATGAAATAAATTTCCTGAAGGTTGGCTGCACACCCAAGGGCAGTGGGGTTACTGAAAAGTTCAGGCTCATCAGTAGCCATCATATTCACCAACCACGTGCTCTGCTACTGAACTCGCCCTGTGCTGTTGATTCTGATGTTCTCTGCTATTCCTTTAATATTTTTCCTCACAGTTTATATTGAAAGGTGTTTGGGGGATGGCTCTACCTTTTAATTTTGTGCCTAGGGCACACAGAGACCATAAAAGACTCCAACTGATCATTGGGTAACAGGAGTTTGTGGGTAATAATGATGTAACACCCAAGCATCCTCCCACTCCCTGCTCAGCTGCACAGGGAAGTGTGGCTGCAGTCTCCTTGACCAAGAACAAAGCAAAATCTCTTCACCCCTCCACCTGCCTCTGGCTAATCCCCCTGGATTGCCTGCAGCAGGAACAGAGATGACATACAGCTGCCTCTGAGCACTTCTTTCATAAGTGCTTTCATGCAACTGAGCAGTTCCAGCTCTGCAAAGGGTGGCATTTGAACATGATCAACACAGATTTGGCACTTGCACAGGAACAGCATTAACTTAGACTCAGCTCTGACTTAGACAGCAGCATGTGGCACTCTGGGAAGTCACCTACATGGCCTTGCTGCTCATGTGCCAAACTTACAAAACTGGCACAGCTAGAAATAAGAGTTGCAAGGTGTGAAGGACATTGGTCTACTCCAAAAACAGGGCAGAGAAATAACATTTCCCCATCTTGCTGGCCACTGATAGAACTGAGAGCTGGGATCAATCTGGAAAACTGAATTACCCATTTTGAGACCACTTTTGAACTTTTAGATCCTTCACTGGTGTTGCATTTTCTGTATCTCAAACTGCACCCAACTCTGAGTTTAGTCTTCCAAAGTGTTCCTGGGAGGAGATTCACAGCCCCAAGGCTTGCCTGCCCTGCCCACTTGCAGCCCCATCTGGCCCCTGCACAGTCCTGGCTGGCTGCTCTGCATCTCCCCTGGCTCTTTAGGCTCATTCTGACTTTTCCACACCCATTAGCCACATTCTGGTGATTGCACCTCAGCCTAGACATGAACCACTTGCATGCAGGTAGGCAGCTGCCAAACAGCTTTGCCAAGTCTTTGGGAGAGATGTTAAAGGGAATACAAATTGCTTTTCTCCTCATTCAGGATGGTGCTGGAGGACTGGGAAGAGAGAAGCCTGGTAAGGTTTTGCAAGCTGTATTTGCCACAGCTTCCATGAAGAGAATTGAATGCCTGGGGAAGCAGGGGTTAGAGCTGGCTGACAGCTCAGAAGAACAGAAAGGTATCCCTCTGAAAAGTGAATCCTCCTCCTCTCACTCTTGCCACAAGAGCTGCTGGCCCATTCTCTTCTCCCCTTTGCTTTCAGCCCATGACACAATGGATAAACAGGGCAATGCCAAGAAGTCCTTGAAGCATGATTTCAGTAACAATTGTAAAGTCTTTTCTTCAAGGAAGGAAGCTGGTAGAGTGACAGTAACCCCCACTCTGACCTTGGTTTTGAATCTTATTGGGTGGGTAACAAGGCCAGTCTCACAGTGAGAGTGGCTTCTGGTGCTTGCCATCTACCAGCCCTGCTTGGGCACTGCTCCTGCCAGCTGCTCCTTGCACAGCTCTTCCCTTAGTCTGCATTTGGACTCAGCAGGCTCAGCTCAGCTATCAGAAGGCTGCAGCTGACCTTCTGCTCACAGAAAACTCTCAAGAACTTAGATTCTCCCACAGCTTTTGGGGAACACCACATCAGTGTGTCCTGCCCTGCCCCTCCTTTGTAGGCACCGAGCTTTGCTGCACAAGACTGCAAAGACTGCAAGCTGCCCCCTGAACTGTGCTTTGGGCATCAATGAAGAGACATGGCCAACCTAGTCTGCTATACATCATTGTCATTAGGAACCCTGGCGTGTGAGAGGACTCCCACCTTCAAAGAAATGCCTCTCAAATGCACCACAAGAATATATGTCAAAAAAAAAAAAAAAAAAAAAAAAAAAAAAAAAAAAAAAAATTCCAGGCCAGCCCACTGGTCCTTTTCTGTTTCCACCCACTGTGTTTCTCCAGCAGTGGGGCTTCCCTCTTCCCTCTGCAACTTCCAGCAGGCAATAGGAGGGGTTTGCCTTTGCTCTTGGCCTGTCACAAGCCTCACAGCCAAATGAAGGGTTGCACTGCTGTCTCTCTGTTACTTCCAGTCTCAAGCCCTCATCTGCCCCTGGCTCTTGGCTAAACAGGCAAAGGTGCTCCCAGCAAGTTGAGATGCCCGTCCACAGCTTTGTGTTCCCATGCAACCACACCTGGGAGCTCTGGCAATGCCCAGAGCTACCACCTCTGGGAACAGCATTCCCACACACCATTCTGGAATTGAGAGTGTGTGGGAAGACTGCTCAGAATCTGGCTCTGATGTTCCTCCTCCCTCCAGTAAGATTCTGACGAGTTTCTAGTAAGACTAGACAGAGCAATAATTGTCTAAATTTATTTCATTTGTAACACAGCAGAAAAAAAAAAGAAGTACAGACACTTTCCAGACACAGGAAAACCAGAGTATTTTTCAGGGCTGGCTTCTAAGACATATAACACAACAAGGAGAGATTTGCACTGAATTTGAGCTAAAACTGAGAACCATAAAGCTGCACAAATCTAGCACACCACCAAACCTGTGTCTGTGTCTCTTAAATCTCTAATGCTGAGTAACCTAGCGCAGAACTGCACAGAGCTTGTATGGATGGGGTTTCATGGTGCTCCCAAAGATAATATCGGTGTTGATTTCCTTAACTCCTTCTGGTATAGTGAACTTGAATTTCTGCAACAGGCTGCAGAATATGATGAAAAGCTCCATCTTGGCCATCACCTCTCCCAGACAAACACGGTGACCTGCAAGGGGTGAATGGAAAGAGAAGTCAGTCCCCACCAGGGTCTGTAACCAGCACCTGTTTCCCAGCTTTTCACAGGAGCATTGCTCATCAAGGAACAAAGAGCTTTGCTGAATTTGACAATTTCCTCTCAGATTGAACTGGACGCACAACTGAGATGTCTGCAATTAATCTTTGCAGGACCTGCCCAGATTATAGAAAAGATACCAGAGGTGCTCCTCAGAAATTTCATTCTTACTTCCTAATCTATAGGACTCCCTAGTTTTATGAAAGGGATTTCAGTCTTTTGATTCCAAATAAAAACAACAAGAAAGCATCTTTAGGTTCCCTCACAGAACCTTTCTGCTTAGTACATCATCTTCCCTAACAACAGTGAAAAATCAGGAGACAGAGGACATTCTACATCTGATGAAACATTTTCCTACATAGTGGTTTCTGTGAAAAAACTTGTTAAAGAAAAATCTCTTCCCAATTTATCAATTAACTCTGTCCAGGATATAATTCCCAGAGACAGACAGTGACAAACTCTGAAATGCAGGGGTCAGGTCATTCAATTTGGATGTGAGAAACCAATTCCTCTTCTGCCCAATTTAGACTAGAAACCTGAGCCTGACATTTTCACATCTCAGCTGACAGCTCTGACAACCAGGTTATTCCATCCTGGCATGATCCCCAAAAGCTTTTGTTTGTTTAAGCTTCTAAAAACTCACACACTGGTGAAAGAGTGATTCCAGAAGCTCCACAGCAAAGACACAGACTTCTGTATGTATTTGATCCAGCTTTTGGATCTCCTATTCATCTCTCTGAACTGATGAATATTGAATTATTTATACAAAATAAGTCAGCTTCAGCATAGCAGCCTGCCACAGAATATCCACTATAATGGCCAGGGGAGGACCAAGGGGGCAACAGTGTAAGGTCTCAAGTTCCTAAGTGATTGGGAATTCTGGGACCTTACTCGTTTTATCTTCTCTGAATTTTCACAAAAATCTAAGATCAAGTGTTTATACGATTGCCAAACAACTTATTTTTGCAGTCAAACATTTTTCTGGGCTAGGAAAACCATGTGCTCCTGCAGTTTGGGGTTACGCTCCTCTTTGGCCTTCTCCACAATGAAAATAAAGCAGCTTCATCTAACCCCCACACCTGGGCTCAGTTCTCAGTGCACTCACCTGCTGAGAAGGCCAAGAAGGCCTCTCGGGTCACAAAATTTCCACTCTTGTCCAGGAAATGGCCAGGGTTGAACTGGTGAGGTGTCTCCCAATAGGCAGGGTCAAAAAGGGCAGAGTCTACATTTGCCATGATTACAGTGCCCTGAAAGGAAGAGGCAGGTGGCACAGTTCTGTCTCTCACACATCAAGAAAAAAAGGACACAAACAGATTCCTGCTATAATTCTGCACACTGAAAGGCTGCACTGAAAAGCAGAAAAATTACGTAATTAGGGGGAAAACAATAATCTCAAGGGTTCTAAGAGGTTTTTTCTCAAAATATAAGCAAAGAATCTTCAGTATTTTGGGTTCAGAGATTTCCCTGCTGTATTCCTTCATGTCTTTTTTTCCAGTTTGATAGCAAATGCCATAGCATGTGTGGTCTGCAGTTCTTTAGCACCGTATCCTAAATCTAGTGAAATGATCTTCCTGTCCTGAGCTGGAGGGGAAAGGGTTTAATGGTAAACCTTTACTTTTGGCCAAAGATCACACTGGAATAGAAGGGATATCTGTACCTTTGGAACACGATACCCCAAAACAGTGGTATCCTTCACAGCTTCTCTAGGAATTGTGATTAAAATAATGCTGCTGAAGCGGAGGATCTCATGAACCACAGCATTTGTGTACGGCAGCTTCTTCCGATCCTCGTAGCAGATGAGGTGGGAGGGACTCAGAACAGCATCCAGCTCTTTCTGGACTTTGTCTAAAAAAATTAAAATATCCATTATAGATGTAAGAACACTGTTTTGGATGAAACAGCTTTCATTTCCTTTTTGGAGTATAGTAGTGATAGAAAAAATTACCCACACCTAATAATTTATACTTACCATATCCTAAAGTGTAAATGCATTTGGATAAATGTATGATTTGTATAAATCATAACCAGCTAGTTATGATTTTACTACACTCTTTTTCCTAGTTGATAGGTTTTATGTTCAGACCCTCTTTCCACAAGCCCAACAGATTTATGGAGCATTATATTTAAAGGAGGGGGAGAAAACTGTAAATATAACAAGATCTTCTTATTAAGACATTAATTCAGTTAAGCTGTTGATTTTACTCCAGGTAAATACAGACTCACAGCACACTAATGAGGGTGTTGCAAGCAAGGCATCACATCAAGCTGACACATGGGTAAGGCTGAGAACTGAAACAGGATCATATTACTAAACCATTACCAAGTGTTAATCTCTTTGGGCTACTGCCTAAGCTTTACTAACTAACACACCTCATACAGTCTCAGATGGTTTGGGGTCAGATTTCATACTTAAAACTTAGGCTAGTAAGTTAAGAGGCACTTTTTTTCTTTATAATTTGTCAGAATTTGAAGTGTACGTGTGTGCACAGGGCTCTGTTCTTCAAGCATTCTAGCACCACAAGCATGAAAAGAATTTCTAGCCCTCACCCTGAGAGTCAAGAACATGTACTTGGCTTAGTAATTCCTCACTCTGAAAACCCACTACCAAATAATCCAAAAATTTTGAAACTAGTGTGCAATTATGCTCTTGTCCAGAATTTCTGGATCATCTTTTTCTCTTCCCATTATTGTCTTCCTTCTCTGTTTAACATTCCCATACATTAGAATAAATATATCTATTTTACAGAAATTCGACTGATGTCTCAGTTAATGACCTCAAATAATATAACCTTATTACACATTCTGGATACCAGAAAAGCATCATTTTGCCCTAACCCAAAATCTTATTTCACCTTGTGTGTTTTCAGCCTGTATCTTCCATTACATGCTTGCAGTGCTGAAAGACTCTGACAAAAATCAACAGGACCCAATACAGTATCAGAACCTGGATATCCCTGAAATTATTTTAAAATCTCTGCCTGAAATTTTTTTACTACTTTGGCTTATAAAAAGCGAAGCTCAAAAATTTTCTTTAAAAAAAGTAAACTTGATCTTAAAAAAACCTTGATCTTAGCCAAAAAACAACAACAACAAAAAAAAAAAGTATAACAGAAAATTGCTCTACTTGAATCATATCCCTGCTTGTGTGAATTACTCACCTTGGATGTCAGGGTAAATCAACATATAGAGCAGAGCCCAGCGCAGAGTGGTGGCTGTGGTCTCTGAGCCACCCAGGAAAAGGTCAAAAACAGACTGCACCATATTGTCTTCATCAAATGTAGAATTGGGGACATCTTTAGCCTACAAGTGTCAGTGAGAAAGGTTAAATGGAGTGTAGCTGTGTAACAGCACTGAGACAGAGATTGCTGTATCTAAAGGAACAAGATTTCTAGAGGACAAAGAAAATACAGATACTTGAGCAGAACACAGGCAAAGACTTTACTCAAATGAGAACACTGATATTGTTAAATTACAGGTGCTGTTGAACGTGTCAGGTATATAAGTCCTGTTATGCCACCTTCTAAAGTGGCATATTGACTGCTGTTAACTTCCACAGCAGAAAAACACATTTCTAGGTAGTTTTATGCCACCCGTGCCACTTTCAGTACATTTGCTGATTTCGGCAATCTATCTAATATATAATGTTATCCTTTTAAAGATTTATGCTTTTATCAGAGCAGAGAGTGACAACATTTTAAGATTGCCATGATACTCATACTACTAAGCACAAAAATAATACAAGGCAAAAAATAATCAGAATTCAGCAGCCATCTAAATACCTGCACCTTTTCAAGGTCCTCCCTACTGCCCAACCTTCACTAAGGATTCCAAAATATGATAACAAACCAATGTAAATAATATGTACTTCTAGAGCAAGTTATTGAACTAACTATCTAACTATTCAAAGTTCATATTTTGAGTTTGGCAGCAGAGTTTCCAAGCTGTGCTTGAAGAGCTCTGCAGAAATGTTGCTGTGGACAGACAACAGCAAGGAAGGGGCAGGGAACCCATTATGGTTGGATTTGTGTCATATACAGCATTAATCACTCACTTTCTCTATCTGCTTCAGGTAAAAGTCAATGAAATCTTCTGGTTCCTCTATTGGACCTTTTTCCCTGTGGATTTTGATTTCCTGCCTTACAAAGGAGCGAACAAAATCCCGGGAAAATCTTGCTTTATGTAAAGGTCCTGGGAGGCGCTCTGCAAGCCACGGGAGCACTTCACACATCTGGGGAGGAAGAATTCAGCACAGAGGCAGTTAGTGACACTGTAGAGAAGCCTTGTGATAGACATATAGCGTGGACATTTTTGGTGTTAAGCTGCTGAATTAATTTCTCTGGGAAAAGTCCTGTGGCATCAAAAAAAATGTTTAGTAGATGTTGAATACATAAACACACATTAAAATCACAAATTAGGAACAGCACAGTTGCCACCCTAGATTTTTTCCCATTCTTACTGTATAACTCCATTTACAATTGCCCTGTTAATTCACCAATAAAATAATCTACTTTTGCAGATAGATGTATCAATATTAATAAATCTAATGTTAATAAACATTTATGTCTATCACCTTAGCACCAAAAAAAAAAAATTATTCTCATTCATTCTCACACAATGTATCATCTTTTTGTCTTGACAATACTGGTATTTCCATTACAGAAAAGGTCATTATCACAAGCATATTACCTTTGCTAAGACATTCTAATAAAGATTATTAATACAATATTCATAATTTAATCATGTCAAACCCAAAGCGTTGCAAGTCCACTTCATATTCACAGTCAGAATATTTATTCGTATTCAATAATGCAATACTTTATTAATATACATACTGATATAATTATATTGCAATAAATAATGAGCCCAATAATCAAATAAGTTGCATACTAGTAATATTCTAATAAGTACTATATAATCTCATAAGTAATATTCTCACATAATAAACGTGGCTGTTCCCAAAAGCCACTATCTGATTGAAGGCTTCAATCAGCTGGCGGAAGGTTTTATCCTCCAGGGAGAAACGATGTCCAAAAACCACAGCACAAATCACATTGGAGACAGCGTGGACAATGGGGAAGGAAGGGTCCACAGCTTCTCCTGCAGACAGAGAAAAACATTCATCTCCAAAGCACTTCCTTCTCCTCCTTTGCTGTTTGGGAGAACAAGATTACAGTGACATTTTGTAATAGATGTCCTCTTTGATATTTATACTGTTACTCAGAAACATCCAAAATTCACTAGGAAATGTAACAAAAGATAAACCTCACTCAAAAATGAGGACAGGAAAGCCTCAAATCTTTAATTCTGGCCTTGGTTTTTAATAAATTTGCTTTCCTTTTTGCTTTCTGTTTTCTTTTTTTCTTTTTTAATCTCAATCTTGGTGTTGATCCCAAAATACAAACTGCTGAGGTCCAACTGTACAATAATCTCAAGGGTTCTTAGGGGTTTTTTGTCAAAAAATAAATAAGCAAAGAAACTTCAGTATTTTGGGTTCAGGGATTTCCCTGCTGTATTCCTTCATGTTTCTTTTTCCAGTCTGTTAGCAAACACCACAGAATGTGTGGTCTGCAGTTCCTTAGCACCTTATTCTAAATCTGCAAATCTAAGGTGTGCTCCAAATCCATTCTATTCTGTAACAAAAGTAGTCTTTATCCTTAGAGTCAAGCAGTCTGTACTGTGTCTGCCCCCAAGCACTGTGTCAATGCCATACCCTCCTTGTCTCTGAAGAACTCCACCAGGTAACGAGCCTCGGTTTGTATCCCACGCTCCATTCCTTTATTCCCCATTCCCAGTTTTCGGAGAGTTCCAATTCCAAAATGTCTCTGTTGTTTCCAGATGAGACCATTTGAGACCAAGATACCTTTAGCCATCAAGAATTAATTTTATGTCATAATAAAGTTCATACAATTGTAGATGATAAAGACAGTAAGAGTCATCTTCTCATCATGCTGTCACTCAAAGAGGAGAGACACATCAGGGACACATCAGTTCGTTGAATTTAATGTTGTTAGAGGCAGAGAAAACACCTTGGTTAAGACATTACCATCCCTTCCAAAAAACCCATTTGGACCTCTGGACTCACACCTGCCTTCCAAACCTAGTCCTCTTTTTTCTGAAGCATCTGTCTCTGGTCTTTGATGGATCCTGCTCTACCAGGATCTTTACACCAAATATCAAATTCTCATCCTGGAAAGGTCCCTTTTAGAAAGACAATGAAGCCAGGGCAAGAACCACCCAGCCAAAATAAGAAGCAAAAATAGGCTTTAGCCAATCTGCAAACAGCTTCCTAAGATGAAGAGTTCCTGTGAGACAGAAAGGAATCCCAGGCTGCTCTGCTGTGAGTCTGTGTTCTAGCAGAGACCACCCAGCATGAACCATTTAATCTCCTTGGTGGGGAAATTTCCTCCACAAGTCTAGCCTGCACCTCCCTGTGGAAACCCAGCTTGCTCCCCAAGACAGCTGCTTCACTACAGACTGGGATAACCCTCCCCTATTCCTTCTGCTGTCCTGGGAACCAGGGACAGGCAGGTGGTATTTGTACTGCAGTCGCAAACTTGCAGCTGAGCTGCAGCTTTTTGTCAAATCCACCCCTGCTACAAATTGTGAGCTTTAGAGCACGTGTCACAACCCAGCTACTTTTGTTCACAGCATCCTGATAAAAAGTGGCAATAAAGATCCTTCCAAATGGACTGAAATGGCCCCAGACTTGATCATCTCTGTACCTTAGAGTGGTTTTCTCTGCTTACATTAGCTAGTATTACAAATTAAAGCTTTCCAGACTGTAGTACACATTAAACAAATCCTGACTGAGAGTAAAGGCATCTGCTGTACATTCTCTGGATAAGAGGCTGATGGAAACAAGTTTAATTATTTCTGCTTTAAGCACATCACTCTTTTTATTCTCCCTCCACTGTGGTTCAGCATTGTTTGTGATAGCACAGTACAACACTTTGAACACTCTGGCTAATAAATTTGAAGCTCCACTGATCTTCCTGTAACTTTGTACATTGGAACAAGACTAGATCAAAGTTCTGTATATGCTTTCCTTACAGCAGCCTTTACTATAAACAAACTGGGAGCATAAAGATTTACTTTAGTCTCAGCTTGCAAAGGAGGCTGCAGGCTCAGGATTACTTCAAATCAGGACATGCAGACAACACTAAGAATGTGTTGACCATGCTGCTCTGATGAGATTCTGAAATACATGTGTGACAGTGGAATTTGGAGAACACTTAGGATGATGCTTCAGAATTATATGATTCACCTTGAGCAGACAGAAAAAGTCAGTTGGGAACTAAGGTTGTTTCCAGTAAGGAAAACACGAGAGGAAACAAAGTCAAGGGGGAAGTCCTTCCACAGACATGAACATCTTACCCTTTCCATCTGCCATTTGGTTGAAAATGTAGGTCTGCAGTCGCCCCGAAACATCCTCCGAGTTGTTGGTGAGACCATTCTTCACAGCGTGGAACCCATAGAGCACCACCATAGGTCTGTGACCCATCCACAGGGTGCAGATGTTGCCATAGGTTTTTGCCAGCTGCAGGTAAGATCAGTGCCCAAAAAGGCCCCATGGGAGAAACATCAAAGAACATGCACACGCGATGGGCTGCTGTCGTCAGCACAACGTTGCTCAGGGGTTCAGGAGGGGAAAAGGGACAGTGGCTGTGTTTTGTGGTGGGGGTGCTTTCCACAGGAAGGGTCTGGGCTCTCTCTGGGAACACACCACTCATCACAGAAACATGAGCAATGAAAGAATAAAGTGTCCTTTTCTAGAACTTGGCCTGGGTTACCTTTGCAACACCAACACAGGGTAAATGCCCTTGAGTGTTTATGGATCTGTACAAGGTTTCCTGTGAAATTCCACCTGCCCATTCTTGGTGACATTTTTCAACTCCATATTTCATTCACTCAGACAACACTCAGAATTTCTTGAAATTATGAATTCCAGGTGTAACTTCCCTTCTAGTACTGCAGATTTCACATTTCAATGGCAAGAACTCTTCCCATCTTATACTGAAATACTGTCAACTGGGGCATCTAAGCATAGATCCCATCTCTGGGTACCAAAAATGCCATGGGTATTCTGCAAGGACAAATTCCCTGATGCTAGACCAAGAACCAGTACAGATCTGTCCTCTCACAGTGATTAACATGTACCCATCAGAAAATTTTAGCATCATGCTCTTTTAAGTTCCCTTCAGTTGCAGTCAGGTACCCTCTGACCTGCAAGGTGCACTCAGCACATAAGGAAAGGCAGCAATTTTAAAAATATATTAACACATTGCGTTCTATTGTGACATTTTGGCTTAGTGAATAATGTTGAAAACTGAAATAATCTGTATTAACAGACTTAGCATGAACCTAATTCTTCCCATCAATTCTTTCCTTTCATCATCATTTACATCTTTAGTTTATCTGCAAAGAGCACGTCCCAGACTGGACTTCAGAGAAACAATGGATGAAAGGATTTGGCTGCATGTGAGATACAATCTTGTTTCCATTCCATGAGAGCAGAAGATATTCTGGTGTGTTTTTCACATCCTCTGAATTCAACACACCTAGTTTTAAATTATTTTCAATATATGCCTATGATGGGAAACCTGAGAATCCTTTTTTTCTTTCAAGGCCAAAGATTCCCTTAAAAATGGAAATCTTTTCTAAGGCAAAATTACTATGTTCAGTTCTGTTTAAATTGCACACATATATGAATTAGACTTTCATATGAAAGTATTAGGGTTTCATATGAATTATACTATCTGCAGTATAATATATAATATATATAATTGTTTAGGCACTTCACTTCCACAAATCACCCTCTCTCAGGGTTCTCCCTGTTACCACATCAACCTATCAACAACCATCACCATTTTTTACATGTTTTGCCTCAATAGCTCTTTAGTTCACATCTGCAAATACATACCTTTTTCAGGCTCCTGTGATCAGCTCTGAAGTTTATCCACCAGACGCTTCCAATGATGGGAAATGGGGTTGGTCCAGGAGGAAATCCACGACTCTTCCATTGCAAATTCAGGAACTGTGCACTCAGAAGAAACAAAACCAGGGATATGAGAATTACACTTATCATCATTTTCACACTTCCAAACTTGTATTATAAAATTGCTACAAATCTGTCTGTTGAAATTGTTCTTAACTCTTCCCTGTCACATTGAAGATTTCTGAATTTTCACCTCCCTTCTTTCCTACCACTCTTCCAAGAAAATGAGGATTATTTCAATTCTAGAGTGTTATTTAATACATCACTATGCTGCAATATGCTAATAGATACCATTATTTTATGATCCAGCAGAGGCTGGGTCAAAGAAGGTGGGAACCTCAGCCAGAAACATCCCTTTGAGCAATCAGTTTAACAGAATGTGTCACTCAAAATACTGACTGCATCATGCCAAGAACTCAGGTACAAAGCTGCAGCTGTCAGATGAGGGCAGGAATACTCATCAGGGAGCATTCTTGGGGCAGAGGTAAAAGGAAGCAGCCAGTAGCCTTGTACAACAGTGAGTGGAGATGCAGACTGGGGAACCAAGAGCAATGAAGTGTTGTAATTTGAGTTTTCACAGTAAACAATACTGATGCAAATAGCACAGTGAAGAATCAAACATAACTAGTGCTATTGGCAAAAAGTGTAACAGACCTCACATTAAACTCCATCTTGGGGCTGAGTTCTTGTCCCCTAAGAGGCTTTATGAATTAGTTTCTGCCTATCTCAGTAGCAGGAGTCCTGCTCAGCAGAATTGATTCCAGAGCCTGTAATTCTTTGCTTTATTTTTAATTCACAGCACCTGAAGCAGCACATGTAAAGACCTCCTCAACACAACAAAAAAAAAATCCTTACAAACAGGAGCAGTACTTAAAAGATTTCTAGAGAACAGCTAGTGGAATAGGCTGTTTGGGATGTTGGTACCAAGCTGCCTTATGAAGAACAGCAGACCTTATAGGGATGGGGCTGTGTAGTGCTCCCCAAAGGAGTGTCTTTAATTCCATCAGACAGGATGAATCTAAACACCTGCAAAAGGCCGCAGAAGACAAAGAACTCCATTTGTGGTGCTTGCCCAAAAATATACAGAGCCCTGCAGAAAGAACACAAGAAGGCAATTACTGATCTTAATTGCTGTTTCCACCACACCCCTGCTGTCTTGCCTGTGCTTTCTCTGAGGCTGTTGCTCCTCTCACAGCAGAAATGTCCCTGCAGGCTGTCATTCTGTCTCAAGATTTGCTGTCTAAAAAAACTCAATTCATCCTCGCAACTCCACTTGCATAACCCACTGGTGTCACTTACCAGCTGGCAAAAAGGGCATCAGGCATGTTTTGAAAGCTCTTTTCATGTTTTATTCAACTCATCCAAATTCTTCAGTAGCATTCAAGGCACCTATCTCAACCACTGTTGACAAGGGCAAGAACACTTCCCTGGAGAAAAAAAATCCTTCCTTACACAGTAATTAATTTGGGTTGGATTCCAGAAATTTCTTCCAGTGCTCAGGAATCAGTTGCAATATATAACAAATATATTTGAAATAACCACACTGTGCTGCAGGAAAGAAGGAGCTGGTCCTAGGCTGTCTCTAAACCTCTATCCCTGGCAAATTTATCTGAACAAATCTTAGCTCAAATTTTCTGTTCTGTCCACAGCTTCTGACATTCCAAGTGCAGCATCTGGGCTAATAGATAGTACCCTGGAAAATTGTCAAGAAGAATGCTGAGCCTGCAAATATTCAAACATTAGGAAATGCCAGAAGGAAAACTGTCTGTACACCATTAATTATTTCTTCCTGACACTTCAGTGAGAAAAGGGTATGTGCTATGGTTAATTCATGACATTCTTGTCTCTGTTCAGCTCTTCTGCAGCTGCCTGCAGAACACTGCCAAGATTACACAGCACTTCACAGACCAGGGAGACTGAAGGGGCACCAGGCCTTGGTAGCTCCCACACCATCAGGACATACAGCATCACAGCACTGGTGCAAGGTCTGCACTGCTTTCACCTAAACAGCACTGCATTACAACACCAAAACAGACAAAACTAACCAACCAAACAGAACAAACAACAACGAACACAATGGGAAAACAGAGGAATTTTTACAGCAGTTGCTTTCCTTCCTAATAGCTTGAGCTCAAACTTTTTCTAGTTCTGCTCTCGCTGCATGCCAGTGATGCCAAAAAGTTGGTAAATGTCTATAAGACTAGATATTCCAACTGGTTTTATTTTGAGATGACTGGGATGACTATGTATTACTAGCAGGAAGAGAAAGTGATGGATGCTACAATTCATTGTAGCAGAGTGTTAGAGTTTAAATTAATTCCATCAATGTGCGTGAATTGCGGGACTTAAGTGCACGAATTAAGGACTAAAATACAAATAAAGTAATTGTGAGATCAAGCAGGTAGAGGCAGTTGTTTACAGAGAAGCTTTCTACAAGTTGTTTTGGGGAAAATCAGTTTTCCTGGTTCCAATATCTTCATTATATGTGAACAGCACACATATGCAAGCCTTACTCATTATTATCTGACAAATACTGTCACAAGAGCTCCTTGGCAGAGATGGGAGATGTTTGGACAGCTCAGAAAACCCTCTTTTCTAATGAAGGTTTGAGAGCAGAGGAGTAGGAAGAAAATACAGGGAAAGAACAGAACAGAAACAGTCACACCTGCCATCTACAACTTGACTTTCATTAGTCAACCTTCAAGCTCTTTCAGAAAGTGAACATCAGGGTTGATTAGGCCCAGAGAGATAAAGCAAGTTCATGAGAGTCACAGACAAGCTATGAACAAATCTAGGAACAGAATCTGAAGTTCAAGTCCTATTCCAGTACTTTGTCTCTGCAAGCTAAAAAGCTCATCAATCTTAAAGTCCCAATAAAACAGGTGACAGCAGGAGGCAAAAACGTACATACTTTATTTATAAGGCATGTCAGCAGTTCTCTTTTCCTGAACTGAACAGAAACACTGAATGGGAATTTCTTTTGCTCACATTTCCCAGTCTTGTGTTCACTCCAGCTGTGCTGTAAGCCACATTCTCCCTCTCTCAGTGCTTGCCTGGACACAGAGTGTCAGTGTAACTCTCCTCCCTCAGAGAAATTCTGATGCCTCACGTTATGAAGCTCTTGAAAGATCAGGGAGAGCAGGGGAGGAAGGGACAGCTATGCTGAGAAATCCAAATTAGTGTCTCCACTGGGAGGTGGTGGGGGAAAGAACAACAACAAAAAAGCAAATCCACAAACAAACCAAAAACCAGCTTAGCAATGCCTGTGCTGTTTAGCTTGAGGCCAGGCCAGGCAGCAAGAACACCAGGCTGTGTATTCTAATACATCTGCCCCTGCAACAGACAGAAAAGGAGCCCTGGTTTTCTGTCAGAGCAGATGACACACGCTCTGGGCAGAGGCGCGCCAGGAACTCTTTCCACCCCCAGTATGCACATTCATCATGTGCTTCACACCTTCCTAAAGATGCTCTTCTTTGCTTCCCACTCCTGTGGCCTGAAACCTTCATTACAAAAGCAGATTTCCTCATCTGCTCAAAACAATCAAACTTAATAGCTGTCATCTTAAGTGCAGATGCAGTTCTTGCAATAGTATTTGTGTCAGAGGAGATCGAGCAAGATTTATGTGAACAGCTACTACTCACGTGTACAGAAAATATAAAAATACACAGTATTGGAACAGCTTCCTTGCTTTTTCTCTCCTTGTGAACTTCAGCCCAAGCTTTTGTGAAATAACTTTGCCTTACTGAATTTCAGTTTGCCCACAGCTCTCACCTAGCAGCAGGAAAACACACTGCCCACAGTGTTCAAAGGGTCAGGCTCAGACTAATGCTCTTGGTGGGTCCAGACTTATTCAGCTGGACCCAGATTTCTCTCACATGAAGCCCTTTTCTTTCTTTTTGTTTTCTTTTATTAAGTTGCATCATAATCACTGTTATTAATAGGCAACTTCATGGCATAACTCATCTTAATTATGGTAATTTTAAGTGTATAAATCATACCCTCACTAATGGGCATGAGAGCATCTAGAGCTTTCAGGGGTCTTTAACTCTTGAAAAACTTGCAAACTTGACAAGTGATTCTGTGCACAAATAAGAAATAGAACAGCACTCACCTCCTTTTAACCAGACAGGACCAGCTGGATGAATTGGGAAGCAATAAAATAAATGAAGAAATGAAGTTCTGATGCACACAAGCAGCAAGTGAAGTTAGTCAGATAGTTTCATCAAGTAACTCATTTTAAAGTCTCAAATAGCAGCAAAATCTGAAAAAATGGGTGGCTAAATAACTGCTCAATAGCATAATTCAGTAACACTGCAATTTCTGATATACATATTAAACTGTCAGAATAGGCTGGAAAACTGTAGAAGTTATTGAATTTCAAATTGCTTCCCTCAGTTTTTTGTTGATTTAACTCTTCAACTGTAAGATTCATAGAACCATGCTGCTGGAAATGATGCTTACCAAATTTTTCTGTTTCCATTTCTCTGCCCAAAAAACATAAACAAACAGATAACAGAGGCACACAGGCATGGTCCTTGGCCTCTGATGGCAGCTCCACTTCCACACTTTTTGCAAAAGCATCTGCACATGCAGCACACTAAAGCAGAGGTGTTCCATGGAACTGCACAGAGAAGTCAAGAGGTGGCTGCTCAGGAAGGTAAGGCAAGAAAATGCTGCAATGTCACTGCTGCCCTGTGAAACCACCCCTGTGTTTCCTGTTGGAATCTGAACTTACTATAATCCACTGCAGAAAAAAAAACCAATTGTCATCTACACATTTTTCAAGACTGAATCATGCAAGATTGTATTTACCACATTTTCTTTTACTAACCCACACACACACAAAAAAAGTGACCTCATTAGAAAACTAACTGAAATAAGAGTCCACGCCTGTAACTCTCAGTTTCTTGAAGCTTAAGTCAGTTCTTAAGAAGTCCATGGATAGCATTAAATCTTTCAGGATCATAACATACATTGATTCCAATCAATAACCTTGATTTTGCAGAAGCATTTTGAGCTGAAAAATGCAAACTGAAAAAGTCAGCAAGCCTGCTCAGAGAAATTATGATAAAATTTTGAAACAGACAACTTGTACAGTTGTATGGATTTCCTTAATCTCTTATTTAGTCTTGAAGATAGCATTAGCTATGTTCTTGAAAAAACTGTTGAAAAGTACTGTGTAATGTATCAGTAAGTATGAGAAGTAAGTCTCAAGTTAAAGTTTGCTGCACCCTGGAACAAACCTCTCTGGAAACTTATGCGATCCACAAATCAGTAAGGATTAAAAGTGTTGCCTGTTTCTTCCATTTATTTGTTCTTTTCCACAGATCTAATAGAATCTGTGCATAGTTTCATCTCCAAAATTTGAACCAGAAGATTTTAAAACTTAGCATAAAATGAAAAAAAAAATTAAAATAAAATTTAGAAAACATAATATAATCTGATGGAAAGAAAAATAATCTCTCAGTAGTGTTCACATAATATCATAACCTAGGATATGATAAAAGAGGAAAGAAGATACTCTTCAAATTATTAAATTACCTTTTATTTTTCTTATTAAAGACAATAATTGAGCTTTATGCTGTGTGAATTCATTCTTTTACACCTCAGAGACCTCAGATATTGTGTAGATGTTTCTTCTTCTGTAAAGTAACCACACAATAATTGTAGTATTTCAGAATGACAATAACTAATGCATTTCAATGTTTAACTACAGGAAGCTGCCTGAGGTGTTACCATTATGCAAAACTCTTGAAAACCTCAGATAACTATTCAATAATTGGCACTTTGACCCACTATCAAGACTAAGAAGGAAACAAGATTCTAAGTGAAAAAAGAGGCAGGTCACAATTACAGATCATAAAAAAAGAGTGGGTGTGGCTTGGCTAACCACAAAGGATCACATAGTTTGGTTTTCTAGGGACCTCAGCTTGGGAAAACTGCAGATTGCCAGAGAGAGATGGCTACAGGAGGCATATCCTTAGAAAGAGTTTGGATTCAGTAGAGGAAACATCTCCACAAATCCCAATTTTCAGAAGTCATAGACAAAAAAAAGACCAAAAAAGCCAAAACTCAGTGAGACAGCGAGAAGTTAAAATGTTGATAAAATGTTGGGGATTACTGAGATTTTTGTAGCTCTAGTAGTGTCTCTCCTGATTTTGCAGTTCCTCAAGCTGCAATGGATGCGTACCCAGCTTCCTCCAGGACCAGCTCCTCTCCCCATCATCGGGAATCTGTGGCTGCTGGACTTCAAACTACGCCGAGAAACTCTCAGTAAGGTATGTATTTACTGATCTCTGTGGTTACAAATCAGTCTGAATCTATTTTAACTTAAATTGTGCATTGCATAGGAACAGCCTAAAATGCTATTTTTTTAATCTCAAGCTTGATTACCAGTCAGTTTCAAAGACTCTGAGGACCCTGCACTATTAAAAATATTTGTGAGTAATAAACACTACCATTGCTTTAGTCCTTGCTATTTTCTCTCTCTTTTGGTTACATTCTCACAAGCACTGTCATAAAATGGTATTTCATTGGCAGTTTCATTCTGTTTCTGTGTTAATATCCAGCCCTGTAAGCCACCTCTAGCAGAGCTCTCTTTCCCTGACACCAATGCCACCGGAACATCTCCATTAGAAGACCAAACATGTATCCTAAACAGACACTTTTTTCCCTTGTTTTTACAGCAAAAATATTTCTTATCTGCCTTAAACAGGTTACTGCTAAAACAAAGCAGGAAAATCTGATTGTTGTTATGTTTACTACACAACCTATCACACCAATCAAAACTGTTTTTAAAAAGTAAGGAATTTGCTTCTCACTATTACAAGGAAAAATATAAGCATGATGTGAGGAACAACAACACAGGAAAATAAGGAAAATCCTGTGGAAGCTATAGAAAAGAAAGCAAGGACATTTCTTTGCTTTCTTTATAAGTTAGAGACAAGAAAATACCATAATTTTGGTTTATTAATAAAATAAAGATAAAAGCTTGGGGATTTTGCCTGTAATAATTTGTTCTTTGATTCAGAGCTAACAAAGTAACCTGCTGGTTTTCTTTCTGTGACATTTTCAGAGTTGTTCTTTTGAGAGATGTTCTCAGCATCTATTCCATAAAGAACAATTATCTTCTATTCACAAAGCATATTTTTAATAACAGAAAGATTATTTTTTTCTAAAACCTGCAATTCAATTTGATGCCAACAAACGAGTTTAGTTACAACTACAGAAAACTCTTAAATAAATTGATATTTTAGTGCATGCTTTCCCTGGTTTATAGTTATAAATTTCCTGTTATCAACTCTTCAGTTGACCAACATCTACGGGAACATCTACACATTGTGGATGGGACAGACACCTCTGGTCGTGCTGAATGGATACAAAGCAGTAAAAGATGGCATTGTCACCCACTCAGAAGAAGTTTCTGGAAGACCTCTCACCCCTTTCTACAGGGATATGATGGGCGAGAAAGGTACAAAGTGTTACACAAGAATGAGATAGAACAAGGTGTAAAGAAGGAAGATGTTTTCATGTGCACACACATCAGTTACTGCTGTACCAGGGCATAACTGGGCTCTCACTGCAAAAATGCTTCATGCAGTGCTAAGCATGTTAAGAAAAACCAAAAATTTATTGTCTTATAAAGCACATCACTCAGTCTTTTTCCTTCCCAATAGGTCCAAAGGAATACTTGCCTGGAGAAATTGCCCTTCAATTGTATCATTTCTAAACCAGGAGACTGCTCATGTAGAAGATATCTATAGACAAAGCTGTTCAGTCCTCACCAAAACCCACTCAGCTTCCAAGGACACATTTAGGAGCAGCTGGGTGTCATAAAATCCTCAGAGACCAAAACTCAGCTTCTAAAATCTAAAATCATTGTATCTTGTTAGTGAAATACAACCTCATCTAAATCAAAATTTGCCTCCTGCAGTGAAAGGGTTTCCCCTCCCAGCAATGAACTAAATGCTTCTGTGTTTTTCAGGTATTTTCCTGACAAATGGCCACACCTGGAAGCAGCAGAGACGCTTTGGCATGACAATTTTAAGAAGTCTGGCGCTTGGTAAGAACCATTTGGAGCATCAAATTCAAATAGAGGCCAGTCACCTTGTGGATATCTTCAGAAATACAAAAGGTAAATTCACTAGAAGAACAACACTTAGAGCTTTTCCTGAAATATTAGGGCTGGTAAAAGTTCCACAGTACATTTTTACAAGTAATATAGATATTGTCTATATTAGCAGAACTTTCATTGGCTTCTTAACTGCATTCTTTGCAAAAAATGTTTTGTCTGCACAGTGGGCAATATAAAATTGTTTATTTTTAAATAATGAGAGTTTAAAAAAATGTTTATTATCAACACAGCTGGTAATGATTCTTACACTCAAGGAGTATAGAAAAACCCTCCTTAAATACACAATGTGTGACCTGCTGGAAGTCATTCTAGGACAGCAGGCTTTCAGGATTTGGCAGAGAAAGAACCCCAAAACAAGGAATGTATCATTCAGATAGTCCAAAAAAAACTTCTTTTCAAGGTTTGGATGAAATAGAAACCAACAGAATTTTAGTAAGCTGCCAAAATAAAGCAATGAAATATAAATATTCTGAGCAGCCAAATCCCTCACCCACATCGTGTTCCATGTGAAAACACAGAGAGGTTGCCTGAGGTCTCTCTCCAACTCTCCTTGGACCAGACTCATCTCTTTTCTGAGAGCAACATTTACACATCTTTAAAATGTAGGAGATGAAAAAAATCATCTACCCTGAGTCCCTGTACAGCCCAAAGCTTTACTTACCATGCAATCCCTTCTCAATTTTAAACTCAATAAATGTATTTACTCTTTCCAAGAACATCCAAGAGCATCGGACTGAAATCAGGGATGCATTTTCCATAGAAGTATACTTCAAAGATTGTCCTTGCCACTGAAATGTGCACTTAATTTATTTTTTTCTGGATTTAATCCTTTTCAATGGGGGATGTATTCCACCCTATTATATGAGCTTCGCCTTTTCAGTCTGTGGGAAAAAAATACACCTATGGTTGGATTGTTAAACTGATAATTGAAAACAAAAAAGAGATAAGTCATTTCAACAGAACTAAGAAATGAAAATTCTAAGTTTTTTTTCTGGTTTTGGTTTGTTTTGGGTGGGTTTTTATGCTGTTTTTTTGTTTGTTTGTGTTTTTTTTTAAATTGTTTTTGGGGGTTTTTGTTGTTGTTTTTTTTTTTGGGGGGGGGGGGGAGTGGGGTGAGGATTGTTTGTTTTTGGTTTTTAACTGTGAAACTTAAATATCTACCTCCATATTTGAAGGCATATGCTCTAATTAATTGCTTGTGTTTCCACACAACCCAGACCACAAGTCAAAAAAGGGAAGAGATTTTATGTTTGCTTCTCAAAACTGATTATCACTGTATTTTACAAAAATAAAGAGCAGATTGAAAATTAAGATTCCATGCACTTACAATTGATGCAGTTAATATGCACTAAACTAGGCTTCACTTACATGAAATTTTTCTAAAAGTAGTCTGATCCCTTGTTGTTTCTAGCATTAAAAAATAGTCTTTCCCATTTTTCTTGCTGTAGTCTATTCAGAAGTTCTCACAGCACCTCCCATATTCACAGGCAAACCTTTTGACCCCCACACTTCCATCGTCCGTGCAATTGCAAATATCATTTGTGCTGTTGTTTTCGGTCATTGCTTCTCCAGTGAGGATGAATCTTTCAGCAAACTCATCAAAGCTATTTATTCTGTGATCTACTTTCAAGGTACTATCTGGGGCAGGGTAAGAACCTAATTTTCTTGTTCCTTAAGGTGCATTTGCACTTGACAAGTCAAAAGAAGTTAAAAGTCAGAGACAATTATTCACAAACATTTCCATTTCCAAACACACCATTGTTCTACAAGCCACAGTGAAGGAATAAATGAATACCTACTTTGTATATGTAATTATTGGCTTCTAATTCTTCTTTATGCCTGTAAATCACATCCTAAAATTAAAATTCTAGATCATCACTGCTTTTCACAGATTTCCAATGAGCAATCATTTGCAGAATAATGTGTATTTAAGATTCTTAGTTCTTAAAATGAAAGCAGCTTCTAAAATTTCATTTTTATTTAGTCTTGCAAATCCAGAAATGCAGTTAATAAGAATTGTCTTCAAATTTATGCTCTTTTGAAAAGATATCTTGATTCAATTTATAATTCATATTATCATCAAGATCTGAATTATTGAGTTTCCTATAAGATACAGGTTACAACTTTATCACACCAAGAAGAATATTTTTTAAGTTTTCGAAACCCTAGCTATTCCTTAACTTGTGCAGATTTTGGCACACTGGCATTCTAAAAGACTATCAGGTTCTTCATAAAGAGATACCTAAAAAAAATTACAGTAAAAAATTCAAGGTTGAGAAAAATCTGTTTGTGAGTCAGATTCAGCACTCACCCATTTTCAGAACATTATTAGGTATTGATCCAAAAGGTAAAATACAATCACGTTCCCAGTATTTAATCTCTCTTGTCTATTGCCTCTCATCCCAATTTGGTTGCCCATGTGTTGCAGTGACTTCACAATTCTCAGGAAATCAGAAGTGGGATCTGACACTCTTTACTTTCTGTTTAACACCACAGCTGTACGATGCTTTCCCATGGCTCATGCACCATCTCCCAGGGCCTCATCAGGAGGTGTTTGCATACAACAACTTCATGCACAGATTAGTCATGGAGGAGGTTCAGGCTCATGAGAGAAAGAGCACAGGTGATCCACAGGATCTCATTGACTTCTACCTGGCCCAAATAACAAAAGTAAGTATCTGTTTATCACACTCTCCCTTCCTTGGCTTCAATGCCTACTACAAACACTTGCTGTTCCAATAACTGCCAAAGGATTTTTACATGCACACTCTATTTGTGCAGCACTGAAGGTGCTTGATTTGGTGGGCTGCTCACTGTTATCATCAAACAATGACAGTTTCTATGTGACTGGTGAAATATCTGAAATTATCTATTTCATAGTCTTCTTGTGAATATACCTTACAGACCAAGGACGACCCTACTTCTACATTCAATAAAGAAAATATGGTTCAGACTGTGGTTGATCTTTTGCTGGGAGGGACAGAAACAACAAGCACCACCCTTCTCTGGGCACTGCTCTACATGGTACAATACCCAGAGATACAAGGTGAGCAAAAGCACTACCAGAGAGATTGTTGTTGTACATCACAATGAACATCCTTAGCGTAAGTATTAGCTCAATCACTTCCAAGACATCCAGAAACCCCTTAGCTATACACATGAACGGTGGTATATCAGCAATTGAGATCCAGAAAATGGAAGATCACTAAATGAAACAAAAAGGTGCTTCCCCATCTGGTTCACCAGCAACACTAGCAGAAATTAGTAGTAGCCACAGTTTTATCTCATCAGAAGGGGCTGGCAAGACAGTGTAGTAAGTTAAAGACATTTCATATGCAGCCTAGTCTCATCCTAACCTTTGAAGTAGAAAAGTTTTTAAAAGACACCCCACCTGATACATAAACAATGGAAATTACACCTGTCATTTCAAATTTTAATCCCTTTTTTAAACATAGAATTGTAACTATCCTCATCACCAAGTAGGGTATGTCTTAAATGAGACATCATCCTGTGCTTCAGGGAGACGCACTTCCTTGATCAACTGAAACCTACACAGCAGTCAAACCACATGCCAACACATTTCAGAGCAACATAATTTCTTTTATTTCCCTCAGACAGGACATTCTCAAACAAAAATCTGCTGGAAATAAACGGGGGAAGAGGGGGAGTGCAGAGTGGGAAATGAAAGTATTTTCATTTGTCTTCAGAAAAGGTTCAAAGAGAGATAGAGGCTGTTCTGGAACCCTCCCATGTCATCAGCTATGAAGACCGTAAGAAGCTGCCCTACACAAACGCTGTGATTCACGAGGCTTTGCGCTACAGCAACGTCACCTCTGTTGGGGTCCCTCGGCAGTGCCTGAGGAGCACAACTCTGCTGGGTTTTGACATTAAAAAGGTACAGAGGATACCCCCCTGTTTCTTACATCTTTGAGCTGTTAATATTTAGCATTTATATGACAGAGAAAGAAGGAAAATCTATGCAAAATAAGACTTCTGCTGCTTCTTACAGGGCACACTTGTGTTGCCAAATCTGCACTCTGTGGTGTATGACACTGAGCACTGGGCAACCCCTTGGAAGTTCAACCCAGATCATTTCCTAGATTTGGATGGCAACTTTGTGAACAAAGAGGCATTCTTACCTTTCTCAGCAGGTAACACTGACCTTGAATATTCCTCTTGCTCTGTTTTGTGTCAAGATTAAAAATACGATTTCTAAGTTCTAAAATATTAAAAATATACATTTATAAAAATGTATTTGACACAAAGATTTAAAGTCAGGCTATTGCTGTAAGAGCCACAAATATCGTTGTGCATTTTGTATTTTTCATACATTCAAACAGAGGGTAAGTATGGCTGGGAAACACAGTGCTCTTTCCTTGGCATATGCAGGGTTCCTACCGTAAGGATATCTGAGCTTCTTATCTCCTAATGTGTTAAATCAAAGTAATTCCCCTAAGTCAGGAAATTTATTTATTTTCACCTTACAAAAAGGAAGGTCAATGACAAAAGGAATGTGATTTTTCAAAACATACAGAGAAAATCTATGAAGAAGTAGGAAACCAAATCTCAATCTCCCAAATCCTACAGTAATAGTCTAGCACCATATTTCCTTGTATCTGTAGAAAACTAGCAAAATCCAGTAGATTTTGTAGGTTTTCAGTAGAATATTATTAGGCAACCAAAAAATATTTAAACTTTTCAGAAGCACATTACAATGTACAACTTACCTAACTTATAGTGCAAAATGCAGGGATTCAAAGACATGGAGGGGGAAGAAAGAGGGGAAAAAGAGTGAAAAGCAGTATAAAACAACTCTAGTAGTTTCTCCAGTCTACCAGTTCCTCCAACAAACTGATTATGAAAAACAGCAGCACCAAAGAGGAAAGTGATATTTTACTAAACAATTCACAATAAAACCACTGGGAAATAGCTGAAGGTTTTATTGTGTTACTGTGACATTATACTACTATACACTTCTTGCAGAGAAAAAGCAAAGAGCATACTGAGTAACACATGGTCAGATTAAATGTAGTAAATCCAGATTTTTTTAAAAATTGCCTAAATTGTTTGTAAATCCTAAAATCATCTTTGCAAAACAGGTATTTATCATCTTACCTCCTTCACTCACCAAATGGCTATGAATCAAGAGAACTAATTTGGGCTCCCATTTCAACTGTGCCACAGGACTATTTCTTTAACTTGCTCTGGTTGTTTTCTGTTTATGTAATCTCAGTATTTATATATTCTGAATATCTATCTTTGGGTTTTTTTAGCCTGGAATATATAGATATCCTGGGAAATATCCTATGTTAACAATATGCCAAAATGAGTCACTGAGTCTATATATCACTGTACATTTCACTCCCTTAGCTCACACATCTGCTCCTGACAGGGTTAGGGCTACAAGGACCCAATATACCCTTCTGAATTTCTGTTAAAGAAATCCTGATTACATCCTTCTCCTTGGCTTCAGAAATGCATCCCACAATGCTCCAGCCCACGCTTCTCAACAACCAAAATAACACTCTGAAGTATATGAATCTTTTTTAAATCCGGCTTAGCTAAGAAGCAATTCATGGCTCTCACAAAATGAATCAACAATGGAAAGCGAGAATTGCATACATGCTCCAGGGGTGAAAAAAAACAAAACAAACTTAATCAAAACACCAAATCAAACACTTGATAGAGGTGCAGTTTCTCAGTTAAATGTTTCCCCACCCTCCTCCTAAAGCATCTTCTGTCTTTACAGAAGGAAACAGGAAATAATTATCTTACATTAACAGAATTTATGGAACTCAGTAGAATTTTGTGCAAAGTTCTTTTACAGAATTTAACTTTACTCAACCAACTCTTTCTGTTTTGCTCTGCAGGACACCGTGTATGTTTGGGGGAACAGATGGCACGAGTTGAACTGTTCATCTTCTTTACCAATCTCCTACGGGCATTTACATTCCAGCTCCCTGAGGGGGTGAAGGAAATCAATCTGGAATACATTTTGGGTGCAATACTGCAGCCACAACCATATAAACTCTGTGCTATTCCACGCTAGTCTGCAACACACTACAATGTTGAGAGACTTCAACCTGTTAGCAAGTGCAGATCCTTTAAAAATGTTTCACTGTCTCAACTCTATTCTCAGATGGAGGTAGCTCAACACAGCAAATTAAGTGTTTTTACTTAGGAGGTCTGACCTCATCTACTGAACTTTCTGAAATGAAAATAAGTCTACTTGCCAAACTCACATAATTGAGTCTTGGGCATACACAAACACACAATATTTTTTAAAAAAATGTATTTTCACACTCACAGTAGCAGTGAATTAGCTGTAGGATGTTAGAGAAGTGACCTGTACCAAGTAGTTTCCTGCATATGTGCTCTGTCAGGTATCACACTCTTAAAATGGGACAACTGTTCAGTAAGTATGCTTGAATAAAATTTTCTTCAATAAACTGTTACTCTTCTGAGTTCACAGGTCTTTTCTTAGATCTTCTTGCAGGAGGTAACAGAGTATACACACACTTAATGTTGACTCCTTTGCCTTTCACTCTCCCACAAATCTTTATATAGTGTAGCATAAACTTCTCACACACAAAAATGATTGTAGTATGGGGCCTCTCATAACCACAGCCCCTTTAGGAATCCTTACATCTTTTTTTACTTCCTCAGTATCCAATTTCAATTTCATCACAACTCCGGTCCATGCACTTTCACAAACTTTTCCTTCTGTTTAGAAACGTTGTATGATCCAATAATTTCCTATTTGAAGAGAAAGGAACAGCTTTTCAAGAAATTAAGAAAATAAAGATGTCAACAGTTGTTTCAGTAGGTACAGTAGAGATTTATTACTCACAGTGTTTTCTTTTGTTCCTTTTCCACATCAACAGATGTGGAAGGTTTTGACCATTTAAAACTCAGTCGAAAGCATCCTAAATCCTGTCAATTTTCAAAGTTCATCAGGAGCTAGCAGAAATTATGGCAGGATGTAGTCAAAAGCAAAAGCAGAATACTACATATTTCTGAGACACACAACTAATGGAAGACTTGATTCTCCTTGCAAGTATTTCTAATTATTCCCTTCCACTAAGTAAAACCCCAGGGTTCTAACACACAGAAATGTTTGCTACCACAGAACAAATGCATACTTGACAGCATTGAAATATTTCACTTTTTAAATAAAAGCCATTTTAAAACTTTCAATGTTATTTTCTTTTTATTGAAGAAAATATAATATTTTAAAAATCCTGCTTGAATAAGAAACACTTTCAAACATAAATTAAGAAAAAACTCTTTAACTGCACATTTCCTACAGCAAGGGCAGCTCTTCCATAAAACACAATCTTACAGATTTACAAAAGCAGTCTGACAGGATAGTTCAAAAGTTTTCAAGTCTTGTCTTTTTTATTTCTGGCTTTCATTAAAGAAAAACTCACCAAAAAATCTTTCCTTTGAACCCACCATCTGTTTTGTTCCATAGAGAGCCCAAGGTAAAGTGCTCAGCATCAGGACTGGCAGTGTCAGATACAGGCTTTTTTCTACTCCAGTGCATTTTGATGGTTCTTGAGGTATATCCTACCTGAAAAAAATACTCCAGTTTTTCCTCTATGTTCACCACCCCTTTGGTCACATGAAGTTATTCTGTCACGTTGGGGTTTTTTTCCCAATAAAATATTATTTCACAATCATAGAATGGTTATAGTTGGAAGGGACCTTAAAGATCATCTTGTTCCAATCCTCTGCCATGGGCAGGGACACATTCCACAAGACCAGAGTGATCAGGGCTCCATCCAACCTTACATGTAAGTCTTATGGTTTTCTTCCAAAACCGTAGCTTGGGTTAAAATATGCACATATTCTTCTCCTGTATTTTTGAAGAACTGAGGTACATGATAATTTGCTGTACAATGCTCCTTCTAAAAATGTGGGAAGACCAAATATTCAGTGTTCATGATTAAAAGAAGTATTTTTTACAAAGAAGTTATTACAGGCCTGACAGTTTGTTGGGCTAAGAGCATCTTCTTGTCGTTCCATTTAAAACTGAGAAGAGCATGAGATGAGGCATTCCTTGGCTTCCCCATGTCTCTTGAAATGACAGTGTGAGAATTCCACACTACCTTTTCATCACAGTTGTAAAGGAAACCTATAAGAAAATGTGCAATACAGAGATAAAAAGCTATTTCATCAGGGTTTTTTTTGTCAAGAAGGAATTAAAGTGAATCAGAGAAAAGAAAGATTCACAAACTAAGATCAAAATGCAAGCTTTTCATCTGAAACATCGTTTATAAAAACCCAAAACTTTAAAACTCACAGATCCTATCACTTCAGTAACTAGATAACACAGTCAAACCTTTAGAAAAATACACTGACATCCAGCTCTGCTGTTGTTACATATCTTTTAGAAATCACTAGCCCAAAGTGAGGCAGACTGCCTGGAACCCTCAAGAGCTAAACCCCTGAAAGTTTAAAGTCCAGTTTTTAGAAATGCCCATATTGTTGAAGATTAGATTCAGACATTAATTTCTCCCACTGATAAGGAAAATATAACTGCAATTTCCAGATTCTTGAAGCTGTCCTGAAGGATCTAAATTGTTTGGGTTTTTTATTCTTTTTCAATAAACAATATAAAGAAACATAAGTTTGAATAGATTAATTTTGATATAATGGCCTTGCAACATTTTGTTCTCAAAACAATGGTAACAAAGGACCATAATTACATAGTTCAGCTCCTAAATATTGAAGTAACAGGAACCATATGGAAAGTACACACAGGTCTCTGCCCACTTTGTGAGCACACAAAATCCATACTGTTGGTGTGGTTTTAAGAAAAAAATGTAATCACTGGTCAACATGACTCACATTCAGAAAATGAGTAAGCCAATTCTAAACTTGGGTGAAGAGTTTTTCCTACAATTTTTGTTTTGTTCAAACCTCAAAGGGAAAGACCCAAGTATCTAGATGGTCTTGTTCCACCTAATAAGCAGAGTGTTATTAAGGACACGTTTTGATCTACCAACCAAATAATGTATCTTCAAACTACTGTTATAATACTTTACTTTTTAATTAAACAAATTGTAACCAAAGTTCTCCTCTGCACCCAATAAAACTACCATAAGTATTAGTTACTCAGTATTCACATCCAACCCTTTTATATTACATGCCGCTCCAATCAAGCAAAACAAAACCAGAATCTGAAATAGCAGTCATTAACTTGATCAAAACAACTTGCACTCCAGGAGGGATTATAATGGTGGGATGCTCTATGGGCTGACTGTAGGGAGACAAATAAAAACCTAATCTTCTCATTTTGCTGTGGTTTCTTAAGCCTTTACAATACTATAACATCATTAGAATTTTTAAATCGCAATACAGAGGATACCAAATATCAAAACCAGTCAGATGGAGGAAGGATACCACATATAGTTAAAAAAGCAGACCTGTGGTGACACAAAAAATGAATACATCAAAATATATCCATCAAAATACATCACTTACCTCTTGTAATACTTGTCCAAGTGTCTCCTGGCTGTGAATGCGCTTCCTGTTGAAAACCCAAACCACACTTATTTCTGCACAAAGCATTGGGAATCTTGCAAATATCAAGTATTTATCCCACTTCAAAAAGAGAAGTTATATCAGGCTTCGTTCCACATCCTTTCCCTTAGCAAATCTTTCTGCAATTCTATTGAGTCTTACTGCAGTCCTATGGAATTTACAATTCTGATTCAGAGCTGTTGTTATTAACATCATAGTTAGGGACTATCTGGAATAAGGCTGGCTACTCATCACATTTTCTCAAAAATAACCCTGAATTTTAAAAGGCATTGGTACCTGTCAGCATAAATCCTAACATGGATGATGCAGCTGGTAATTAAGTACTTAAGTGTCATCTCCTCCAGCAATAGACATCTGACATTCAGCAAAAGGTGCAAGAAGATTTAACAAATACTACCTTTTTTAGTCATTCTTCCAACATAATCAAAGTGGTAAGCAGTGCATGCAAACAACAGAAATACGAAGACTTCACAAAAAGTTTCCATCAAGAGAACATGCTACTGCAGTCATTTCCATGCATTCTGTAATACATGCACTAAAAAGACTAGAAAAGCAAATAAAAGGCAACATCGTTTTACCTGTCTATTTTGGTTGCTATGACCACTGTAAAATTGCCTTCTGTATTGGGCAAGTATGTAGAAGGTATAATGACATAACTTCCTGCAGGAAGCCTGCAAAGTCGGCTGACTTCCTGGGAATAGCAGTGAGGAACACAGCTCACCAGTGGCTCCAAGTGTACAAAAGAAGTAGTTTGTGGTTTCCAGCTGCTGTTAGGCACCTGCAAAATAGAATGCAAACATGCCTATCATTTCATCTAGTTCAGTCTCACAGTGTTTCATTCCTAGGACACCACAGTGTGATATGGTCCATCTCTATTCCAAATACTCATTCTGCTGTACTGAGCTAGAGAGAAGAGGAATGGAAAAGCTTCCAGAAAACACAGATGGCAGTACTAAGAACAGATGAATCATTCCTAGCTTGTTTGTAGACAATGTATAGAACCCACTACTCACATAGCTGTAGAGTTTTCTTTGCTTTCTAACCTCACTTCTCCCTGCTGCAGCCTAAAGCACTTGTTTTCCGCCTCAGGGATCTGCTGAACAGACTGTGTCCTTCCTACATCTAGTAGTCCTTCCTGTACTAAAAAGTCATATTAGACTTCATCTCAGTCTTTTATAGGAATATAAAATATGCCAATCTTTCTTCACATATAGTATACTTGAAGTTTTATGATTACTTCTGGTGCCCAACTCCAGACTTTTCACTAAAGCAACACCTTTTTTTTGAAGCATGTTTTCGAAAAATAAAGCTACATTTCTCTGCTAAATAGTTACTTAAGCAGCAGCTTCTCAAGATACATTTATGCAGCTGAACACTGGCACACATGTGTTGAATCTGTATCTATCCGTACCAAATCAAATCTTGTTTTGTTTCTGATCACCTGCTCAAGATATCACAGTCCTTTTGATCCAATATCATTTGCCAATGGACATTTAATTATTAGACACAAAGAAAGTAACTTTTCATGACGAATTACCAAAAGGTCCGGTCCTCAATTACTAGGGCGCCAAGAATTCCTTGCAAATCCTCAGAAGAGTTCATCATTGCCAAAACTAATTTAGAACCTTGTAAGAATTCAGTGGAACCAACTATCTGGTTACTATGCTATGTAACTACCTAAGTTATTCCATATCTTTCATGGGCATTACTTCCCAGAGTCAGCCTATGTTTCTCCCAGAAGCAGCAAGACCCTTGCAAACTGCAAGGAGCCCTGTGCTGCCTTCACCCTTGGCAAATGAGCAATCAAACTGACCAGAAGCCTTACCTGGAAAATATGGAAACCTATTGGACAACACTTGCTATCCAGACAGTGCTGACGGAGGGTGACTTTCACACTGCTTTTCCCTGGTCCTGCAGGAATGGAGAGGGGAAAGCAGGGATTGGTATGGAAGGAGGGGAAGTTCCTGCTACCTCCAGCATTTAGCCCATTCTTCCAGCATCCATGCAGCTGCACTGTCTCCCATTCACCAGCTGGGAGTTCTTCACAGAGGGCAGCATCTGTGGGTGGTGGCTTTAGTTCACTATCAAACATAAGAGAGAAAAGAAACAAAAATGTATTAAACACATACTACCAGAATATAAACAAATCTGACCAGCTTTTAAACAGCTGCCAGCACTACATTTTGCCTCTGCATATAGCACTAAGCTGCAGTTTAGAGTCAAGATGCTACTCATCTGGCTACTTCTTGTTAGCATTTTAACAAGAGGTAGTAGCAGCTTCATGACAAAAACAAGGAGCTGGGAAACTTGCATGAATTCAAAGACAATACAGTGCTGTTACACAGCACTCTGCACAACTCTTCAAAATATTTTGAACATTTTGAACTTAGTGCTACACTTGCATTTATGTCAACAATTTTAAGAAATGTTCTGTTTTGTTTTAAACCTACCTGAGAGAGATCCTTCCCGTTGAAAATACGCGAAGCAAGAAATTCCCTACTGCATCTTTCAGAAAAGTGCTGGGAACAACAAGATAAAAGCCAGGTGAAAGGTCACAGCACACATGGACTTCTCTATCGTAGGAATGGCACACGGTACCTACAACTGGAGGAGCAGAGAGGGTCTTTGGAAGGTTAAATCGTTTCTTCTCCACCTAGAATAGACGCATAATGATGTGTGGTGGTTTAGGAAAAATGAGTAGCTTGCAATAAAACTAAAAATTATCAAATCCTGTTTAAAACATTTTTAAACATGCATACATTTACAAATGAAACAAACACAAGAGTATCAGCAGATGACCTGAACATCAAAGAGAAGTAGGAAGAGTAATATTCAGAAGGAGAAAATTTAGGAATGGTTTCAAGCAATCAGCCTGAAATGTCATGCACTAGTTTGGAACAATCCCAAGTGCTCAGTGATAAGAAAGTACTAGTCCAGTAATAGTTTGTATAGCCAGTAACTGAGATAAACAGAACCATTCCCGCACAAACCAGAGACAGAAAATTTGTGACCAGCTGATTGTATCACTGGTATGGGAAATGAATGATTTTACTCAAATGTTTCAGTACTGCTTTTAAATTTCTATTTGCAAAGAGAAAAATGTCACTTTTGTATTACCTTCCACACATGCAATCCCACAGCCTGGTAATTCTTTCCCTGCATGCCTTCAGTCAAAGATGGATTTTCCTCTGCTAAGCGAGCTGGATTTTGAATCCTTCCAGCCCAGTCAGTGCTGTATTTCCTGTGTTTCTGCAGCAGAGCAATGCACACCTCACTCGATTCACAGACCCTCAGCCAGAATTTGGGGTTGGTAGGGAAGCTGCTGTTGTTGCGGCAGCCACCTGCTGACTGGCCTCTCACCCAGGATCCAAAGAGATTCTGAGAGTGACACAGCACTTTCTCTAACAAAATAAGAAAACCATGGTGTGGATTTCAGACATTGGAAGCTGCTTTATTTTACACAACAGGTATATGGCAGAGATTCCCCAGTCCAAGAAAACATGCTGTCAAAGCCTGATACTTCCCCAAAACAGAAATTCATTCAGACCAAGATCTTGAGAGGCATGAGAATTAATGTCACAGTTGGAAATGACAGACTGATGACATAATTTTTACAAAAAACTTTTAGAAATCTCAAGTGTATATACCATTAAAAAAAAAACTTCACAGAGCTGTCCAGAATAACAGCCTTCTACACAGACAACACTAATCTCTAAACCAACTAGCAAGTAACTAGATTTCCTAGAAATATCAATGATTTCTCTAAACATCTTTAATTTCCTCTTGGCCTTCTGTTTTTCAGTAGAGACAGAAAAGGCCTATGGATCTACAGGAGAGGGGAAAACTGATTAAGAGAAATTATGATCTACTTGCATCCATTTGCAACTCATCAATTCTTCCCCTTGACATAATGTTATTTGCATGAGAAAGATATGTTCTCATATCACACCTGTATAGAGGCTCTGAAGTTGTCCTTCCTCATTGACTGGAAAGCCCACAGTAATCTCATCAAACTCCCTAAAAAATTCCTCTTCATCAACCCAGAATTCTCCTTCCTGGATCTGTGAGAGGAGTTCTGAAGCAACTCCTGGATCTAGCTGGTTCCATCCTTGACCGCTGCACATAAGACAGAAATTAACATTCAGCTCTTTGCCCAGTAGAATTCAAGAGCAATGTTCTACTAAATATCTTATAGAATAGGACAACAAGAAGAGATTTCTTCATTTTATTGTGAAATAATTGCATTGAAAATTTCTCTGCACACTGCTGGTCAGTGAGAGGGATCATAGGAAACACAAGCCATAACGTATCAAAGAAAACTTAGAAACAGCCTAATACCAGACTGGATGCAGAACAGACTTCTGGGTGAAATAGGTGCTTTGTTTACAACAGTCACTACAGTAAGGAGTCTGAAAGCTAAATAAATATTTTAAACTGTTGTTAAAAAAAGAGGCAAAAAAGTAAAACAAGTTACACTGTCATTGTTCTGAAAGTATTTTAATGCTTTACAACAAAATCTGCCATTTATATTTAGCAACTGACTACCTCCATGAATCTGCTTGCCAAGTCTTGATAAACCAAGAATTTAAATGCCTCATTATTCAGGGTTCATTAAAAGCTAGTAATTTCAACATTTTCCATTATTTCACTAGCAAAAAAGAACAGTTCTGCACTTGAATAAAACAGGGCTCTAAGGCCATCCAATGAAAACCTATCCTCTTGCAACTACATGGCAATTTACTCTTTGACAAAGAAACTACAAAAGACCAAGTGTATAACCAAAACACTGTCAAAAGAAAAAAATATCATGTGAAGTCTCAATAAATGCAATTAAATTATCTTTCTAACTTAGGGAAGAAAAATATTTCTACGAAAACGTTCATTAACATCACCATACTGTTAACATATTTTAATGCTGAATGCTTGTTGCTTGGGTCAAGAATTGCATGTTCTTTTGTATAGTCAAAACATGCTAACATTTTCCAAAATAAGCAAGTAGGGTCTGCCCTTTCATTTTTGTTACTTTTCTATTTGAGCTGCTCACATATTTCTGCAAGTCCTTTAAAACAGTTCTCTTCTTTATTTCTACTTTATATGGACTCAGTTCCAGCTTCTCCTACTTATATCAATCTACAGAAATGAGATAACACAAGCAACAAGCATAAGCACCCTTCCTTCTGCTTTAGTTTTATAATTACTCCTCTGCTTGTTTTCTGCAGCTGAGCCAGGAACAAATGAGAAGAAGTAAAGTTGAGTGACTGCAAGAAACAAACACGATCAAAGACACTTAGATCAATGGCAGAACAACAAAAAAGCACAAAAATCAGAAACAGAAAGTTAGCTAACACCTTAAGTTTGTCTCTATAAAAAGATATGACAATATGATATACAAAAAAGTTATTAAAAAAATTAGATTGTGAAAACTAGTAGTTCAGATTTCCTAGCCTCAGAACCAATGAGCTGTGTGAACTCCCAGCTCTCTAAAGAATTGCACACGCACTGAAGCCTCTCTCCTCTGCTAGAGATTATTAGCAGTGTTTGCCTATGCAATACATAGATAAGCTCTGTGCTTCAGAACTTACACAAATGGTTTTCCAAATGAATATAAAACTGCTCACCCCTCACACCAAGGTCCTTTCCAGCACCTCCTCCCCCAAGGATTTCGTATTCGTAGCAGGAAGATTTCCTTGCCTGACACTTCAGAGAGATTCAATGTGTCTATCACAATAAAGGCATGAAATTCTCCTAGTTCACTTGCACCTGAATAGAAAAAAAAAAACCCATTTGAAAATAAACTAAAGAATCTGTTCCATATTTTGCAATAACATTAGTGGAAGAAGGCAATTTTGAGATAAAATGAAATTGGTTTTAAATCTGTATTAGAACAGCACAAAGAAAGCCCAAACAGTTCATTTTAGTGACTATAAAGAAATAAAGTGACATTGCAAAGTGTATTAACTTGCTCCTTGATCTCAAATCCCTACAAATTCACTGTATTAAAATTAATTGAGGTTTTCAAGGTTGTTTTTGAGATGCTTTTTTGAGGGAGTGCATTTCGGGGGGGATGCATTTGTTTTTGAGAATTGACCATATTAGCTTCTAATATAAAAAGCACTCCTCAAAAGCAGTCCCCATCCTGAACTCAGTAACATCCTTAAATCCTCATTTACCCAGACATTTCAAACTACATCATGAAACTGGCATGGTACTAGAATCAGCATTTGTATTTGCTGGCTGCCTTGTGCTTTGAAGCTTGTTAATAGAGACATCTACTCTCACCTTGTCTGGAGTTGAGGACTGAACAGCTTATTACACACTGTTCCTTCAGATTCATTAATCTTCTAAACACTGCTTTCTCCAAAACCATGCCAGTCTTCTCTTTCTCCACATTTTTTCCAGGGCCTTTCAGGGTCCATCTTTCAGCAATTCCTCCAGTCAGATCAACCAAAGCATCTGCCACCTGTCCTGCCCACAGCTGCTCATAAGATCCATGCACTCTGAAAAAGTTTAAAAAAAGAATTTATAAAAACAAAGAAAAAATTGTACACACGGCAGAACAAAAGAAACACAGTTCCTACACACTTGCAACCCCACTCTATATCACAATCATGACTCTGCCCTACCTCATAACCCAAAATGGGCAAAAGAAAGCAAATACTATCTTATTTATATAGAACACATCTAAAGAGCATGTAAGCCATTGGATATTCCACTGCTTGATGGGAAGTTTCTTACATTCTCTCTATTCTATTCAAAAAACTGCTGTTGTCTAGTACTAGTCATTTGTACCCTATTATCCATGCTCTACATTATCTTTTGTGATATACTAACTGCATTCTGCATAAATAAAAATATTTCTTCCTCTTCAATTATTCTTTATTCACTCTGCACAGATAACTAGAGCAACACACCCCTCAACAACCTAAGCAAAGCAAGAGACTGCCCCACTTGATGTAGTAGATGCAAAAATATAGCAAAAGAAGTCAAAACTAAAATAGAATTATAAGATTGAACAATAAGAGCTCTGCAGAAAACAAATATTACATTTCAAACCTACAGAGAAGCTTTAACATGACACTGGTGCTTCACAGCTTCTGTTCAATCTACAGCTAAGTTACTTCATAATTGAAGTCTGCCTCTGCCCTCTGCTGGCAACCACAAAATCTTCTGCTCAGATTCTTTGGGACATTAGATATCTATCTTACCAGTGCATTTTGTCTCCAAATTGCTTTGTCTATCTGGACAGCTTTTCTGTTGATGTGCCATAAACCACTAAATAGCTGCATTTTCTTTCTAAAACAGTAAACTAACAAATTATACAAAAGAGCAGTGAAACTCACAAAACCAGACCCTCAATTAGCACAAACTCACTCAATGTTGTTGCTTTCCATGAAAATATCTGCATGCTTTCTGCTTTTCATTGAGCTCTCATCTTCCCTAATAAAACATCTTCCTTTAACAAATTAGATAACTAATGGACAGAAACCTAACAAACATCATTTGAATCCTGAAAATTCATTGCAGCTTATTTTTTACCAGAATTACCTTCCTCAGATTATCTTTGTTCATATGTAACTGGAAGCACAATTTACAGACCTACAGTTTAAAAAGCAACTTCTGCACAAGCCAGGATGGGACCACCAGGAGCCACAACGCTCAGATTCACGCCCAAAGCAGCTGGGTAAAATAAGCAAGTAGAAGAAATACCCAAGTATTGGAGTTCTATTTCCATCAATAGCAGTGCTCACATACTTTGCATAAGCTTTTTCCAGTAGGGGAAGCCAAAACAAATCCTCTGTCTGACAGTGGGAAAAGCAGAGTTTGCCCCCAAGGCAAGGCAGGCGATCGTCAATGGTCACCTCTACCCAGTGGCCAAACTGCCAGACCCGGCACGTGAAGCAGCCCTGATAGGACTCATCTGCCCAGCTGGGCTGACCTGGAGGGATTACCTGCAGGGCAAAAGCCAAAATCAAGGCAAACAATGAATTAATTCATTTCATTTTTTGCAAACAAAACTAGTTTAAAATGTACTGAATATCAACCATTGTAACACACACAGAAAAAAATATGGCAACAAAACCAGTGAAAGTGAGCACAATGAAGGCAATACTCATATGGCAGCTTGGGACTGCAGAACAAGACACTAATGTCAAAAAGGTGAAGAAAACTTCTCTACCATGAAACTTCTCCATACCTTGTTCAGTAAGTATTTGCTCTTCTGCAAGGCTACACAGGCACACAGGAACCAACAGTCTCCCAAAATTCCTTGTTTTACCTGCACATCATGCAGATTGTTGGAAAATAATCGAGGAGAGGAACAAATGTCCTAAAATTAAAGAAGAGGAGTTAAAGCCAAATCCTGCATGACATTCGAAGGAAGTCTGTGTTTCAGGGACTGGGAGGGCTTCAGAGATCTCTCATAAAATAAGGGAATTTTTACTTCTAGGAAATTTCCTTTCCATAGTCAGCCTAAGTAAGAAGTAACAAATAAATGGCTTGTGGGGGTATTTTGCAAGTACTTCATGAATGTAAACCTAGTTCCCACATGAATTTTAGTACTCAACTGTCACCATCAGGTGCAATCTTACCAAAAGCAGTCAGAAGTGAAAGTCAACATAATTCATCAGTTCCTTGCTAGACTTATGATCAACTGTGACAGGGCTGATGCTATCCACAATAAACTGCACATCCCAAGTTACAAAATTCTCAAAATTAGAACAAGGGAAAAACCTTTCCTAGGACACAGTAAAATAGATTAGTTGGTAGCACAAAAGGAAATTTCAGATGCAAAGTCCTGAACACTTAATCTGATCTGAAACTGAATTTGTAAAATGGTTCTCCTTATATATCAATGCTGCAAGAGATGGAAAATAACTCATCAGCCCTCAGCAGCAATCAAGGTGTAAAGAACAAAAGCAGGAAGCTGCACACTCAACTCCATGAAATCATTTGGTTGCCAATTACACTGCTAACCAAAAGCTCTGTCACAGTTCTACAGACAGCCCCAGACACAGGGGAAAAAATGCAACTCAAGACAATATGCTTTTTTCCTCCATTACACTTTTATAGCCTTTTTTCCCCTCTACACAAAGCCAGTCTCATAAATACTTCACCTTAAATGGGTGTACTGCAGAAATGCATTCTAAAGCTTTTAGCTCTAATACAGCTTGCTCTGCAACCCAGCTATAAGTTTAAAAGTAATACAAGTCATATGACAAGTGGAAAAATTTAAAGTTTATTTTCTTATTATCAAAGAAAGCAACCACAAAAAAAAAAACAGCAATAGGCTTCTAAAAAATTCTAAAATCCAATTACTTATTTTCAAGACCGTTATACAATATATCAAAAAATTTGGGAATGACATAATGCTGCATTCTAACTTGGTATAGATGTAATTTGCATAATGAAACATATCTGTAATAAAATATCCCAATTTCTCCTACTGCCATGAAATTTAAAAGCTCTACAAGAGGATTCAAATCAAGCCTACAAACTAGACTAAAAACTGTAACTCATGAAATGTTAATGCTGACATACATTGGTTTCATCACTTCTGTACTTCCAAACATCCAGAAGCAGTCATTCAATGCTAACTTGCAATTACTACATAAAGGCCTAATTCTGCTAAAATCAGCCTTTTATACCTTAAAACTCACCTTAGGTCTCAACCAAGATATCTCTCCTCTGAATTGGGAAAGGGGGGTACAATAACTAAAAAATATAGAGGTATCATTGGCCGGAAATGTGGGGTCTGTGTAAAGCTCTCTTGCCACCATTAACTCCTTTTTCTCTCCCAGCATTTTCCACACAGTCCTAAGCAGCTCTGTCGGCTCTTCCTATGACTTTACATCGCCAGGCACCAACCTGCAACAGAAGCGAGGGTTACTGGGGAACTGCAACAGGAAACAAACGGACGTGGCAGATTTACTTAGGGATGGACAGCCTCTGACTGTAACACGACTATTTCTGGCAATTTTCGGCAATTTTCAGCTAAACTCAGCTATTTTCGACAAGTTTCGTCAAATTTCGACAATTTTCGACTAAACACGGTTATTTAAAACAATTTTCTACAAATTTCGGCAATTTTCAGCAAAATCCGGCAATTTTCGGCAATTTCCGGTAAAATTCGGCGATTTTCAGCAATTGTCGGCAAAACTCGGTATTTTCGGCAATTTTTGGCTAAACTCGGCTATTTTCTGCAAATTTCGGCAAATTTTAGCAAAACTCGGCTAATTTCGGCGATTTTCGACAAAGCACGGCTATTTTCTGCAATTTTGGGCAAATTTCGGCAATTTTGGGCAAAGCTCGGCTATTTTCGGCTAAACTCGGCTATTATCGGCTATATTCGGAAAAAACACGGCTATTTTCGACAACTTTCGGCAAAACTCGGCTATTTTCGGAGTTTACGGCAATTTTTGGCAAAACTCGGCTATTCTCGCCGATTTTGGGCAAATTTCGGCAAAACTCGGCAGTTTTTGGCAAAACTCGGCAATTCTCGGCAAAGCTCGGCTATTTTCGGGTAAACTCGGCTATTTTCGGCAATTTTCGGCTAAACACGGCTATTTCAGGCAATTTTCGGCTAAAAACGGCTTCTTCCAGCACCTGATGCCCCCCCACACCACTCAGCTGGAAGAGAAGGGGGAGCCTCTGAGGAGACCTACACCCGCTTTGCTCCCTTACCCCGCTCTGCGCACACCCTCCACACAAAGCTCTCCCCCCCACCCCTTTCCTCACACCCAGCCCGAACAGGACCCCTCCGCACACGCCTCTTCCTGCCCACCAACCCCCCGTCCCCACAAGAGGTGCCGGCCCAGCTCCCGTTCCCCCCTCACCGCGGGGCGGTCCCGCCGCCATTGCCCGGGGCGGCCGTTACCCGGCAACGCCGGCACGCGCGGCCCCGCCCATCCCGCGCATGACGGACGGGGCCGCCAACCAATCAGCAGAGGGTACTTGCGCGCGCATCACTCACTGGCCCCGCCCCTCCGGCTGAGGGCAGCGGTGGGGTCCCGGGTGGACGCGAGGTTCCCTGGGCGGGAATACCGGGGAAAACGGGAAAATGCCCGTGTGGGGCACGGACCGTGGGCACCTGAGGTACGGGCTCCTACCGGCCGAGGGAAATGAAACCAAAATGCTTTCATGAAGATCGTGACAGAGAAACCCAGAGAAATTGCTGGTCCTCGTCTAGTGCTTTCCTGACGTAATGGCACAGATCGCATTTTCGGATGGTTTATCACCATATAGTCCACGGGCTGAACCGTCAAAGGAGATCTGTTAATTTCCATATTTAGCTACTGCTGACCAGTGAAATAGAAAGGGTGCCTTAAAAATGCTGCCTAGCTCAGGAACAAAGAACAGAAATGCAGAAATAAGAGCCGCACGAGGCCCTCCTTCAGCACACCAAGGTTTTGGGTTTCAGAGCACACTGAGGGAGGCTGTTGTCTTTTTCATCTTTGGGCCTTTCACATCAGGGTTTCTCAAGGAGCTCAGGTGCGGGCAATAAAGAAGCTGCTGAGCCACTGTGGAAGGACGAGGTGTTTACCAAAAAATCTGCCATCACACTTGCCTGTGATGATGTGTTTGAGTCTAAGGTCACCTGGTCCTTGGGTAGAGAGGTCATCTGAACAAGAGAGAGCCACAGAAAACACGGACCTGGCTGGTTTTTGTCAGATATTAATGCAGAAATCCTCCTCTCAAGCCAACCTTAGCAGATGGAAATGCTCTCAGGTAACTGCAGCAGCTGCCTACCCCCCTGACATTCAGAAATAGGTACTCTGCCCCTTGGTCATGGCCGTTGAACAGACACAAGGCTTCTCCCCCGCATACTGCAAATTTAATCAACAAACAAGACTTTTCACGTTGGAGTTTTGACCCTTTTGGGAGCAGAGGAAACATTGCTGGCAGTAAGAATAACCCTCTTGTCCACGGCTCATGCGAGGGAGCTGCAGCTGTGTGGCTGCGAGTGAGCAACACAGGAGAGCTCTGTTGGGGGAGGGAGAGGGGAAAAAAAGGCCTCTGTGTCAGGAACAGTGAGGCTCTGATCTGTGTGATTTCACCCCTGCATTCTTTAGGAAACAGCGATCACACAACTGCATAAATTCCATTAGAGGACCGATTCTAGAAAGCAGGATAAATGCTGAGCTTTAACTGTAAATACAGGAGGTCCAGCCTGCAACAATTAATTAGTTAAATACCTAACTATTTATTTATGAAGCTATTAGAAGAAGGAAAGAGGTAGATATTATCTTGGTCTCTCAGCTACCTGATGTGCTTTCCCTGCCCCACTGCAAGGTTGGAAAGGGGCATATTAATACAGTATGCAATTGATGATTTTTTTTGTTAACCCAAAATTCTTTGGAATGAAAGCAGCAGAGAACTTTCCCTGTTGCCTCTTGACAATCTTGCTGGATTCAATTGTTCCTGAAGATAAAACACAGGTCTATTTAGACAGGTTATCTTGAAGATAATATTTTAAGACAAAATTATACTTGCCTTGCTGTCAACCTGTTTCTCAGTCCACTTTAACATAGGTGTTTCATTTCACATTGGAAAGGAAGAAAGAAGACTGTGAGAGGTTAAGTCCCATTGCTATAGAAATTTAAAAGGGATTTGTATTCAGCTTAATAACCAGCTCATTTCCATATGAATGAAGATGATCCTTTAGAATAGTGTTTGATATTTTTATGGTTGTTTTCCAGTTTTGGGGTTTCCTCAATCCTGTGTTTGCTTTTGTCTCCAACTCCCAGTGGTTCAAGGACAGGGAGAGGAGTAAAAGTAATCGAGCAGCAGTGGCTGGGCCCAATGTGTGTGTTTGTTTCTGCAAATGCTGACACATGGAAGCTGTTCACAAGGGAACTCTTCCTATTCTCTGAATCCTGATACCAGGATTGGGAAGGCACAAGCAATACTCAGTTGACAGTGATCAGAGCTGTATCAAAGGAACAGCACAGACTGTCTTTTTGCTTAAGGGAGATTTTGGAGTGGGTATTTGGGGTTATTCTCTTATTACTTCAGGCACACAGAGGTAAAGCACAGCTCCATATTTCCAGCCTGGCTACCACAGCACACAAGATGCTGCACCTCAGTAAATATGATTTTGGAAGAGGGTCTAGTGCTCTGCAAACCCCACTAATGCCATTCCATTTTTAGAGAAATACTTGTCTCTAGTATATTAGAACACCTTCCTTGTTGGACACAGAGTATATTATGTTCAACATAATCATAATAAATAAATCAGAGGTCTAAGACTTGAGTTTTCCAGTACAGAAGGTATATGCAGGAAGAAGATTGAAGGGAAGTGTTCACACAAACTCAACCATTTATTGCAACTAGCTAGTATCCCTCTGTATAAAGTGAAAAGTCACCTCCAGAATATGGAATGGCTTTTCTCTACCCTCCTTTATCTTTTAAGAATCTCATGTCCAGGTAAGACATATGCTAACAGGTGCCCAAATTACTACTGTTATTAATGGAAAAAAAAAGGATGAATGGACAATATTAGTAAAAAACTCTTTTAAAATTGACGTGGAATATACAGCAACAATTGAGGTAATTTTTGAGAAACAATGTGCAATTTCCACTTTAAAAGGATATTGAAACATCATGCTCCACCCAAGCAAAATCAATACATGAAGTTGTGGAAGACAGCTTGCAGCAATAGACCAATCAATTTGTTTTCTTTAAGAATTAAAAAGTACTTACATGAGAAAGAGCTAAGTAGTTTATATATGAGTAAGTAGTTTAACTTTCACAAACAAAGCAGTAGTTTCCAGAGCTGGAAGATAAAAGTAGACAAATCCAAACTAGACATTAGGTATGCATTTCAGGAATGCATGTAATCAACAGCTAAACCAATTTACTTGGGGCTTCCACAAAATCAGTGTAAAACTGTGTCCTCACAACTGACAATAATTCTGTGTCTCAGAGGATAGTGGCTTGATAAATCTCACACAGTGATATCTAGCATGGTTTCTCTTATACACCAAGTCTGATATTGTGGTCAAAGTGGCTTTCAGCTTTTATCAATCTATAGTAAAAACTGTAAAAAATTTTCTATAGAAAAGAAGTGTGATGTGATTTTAGTGTGTTGACTATACTGTGTTGTTTTATCTTTGGACTAACAGGGAGAGCAGACTGAAGAAGTGTGCTTGACATAAGTGAATTGTGCAGCACATGAGCTTAGATGTACAGAAGGTCCTGTGTTATCCAAAAAAGGTAATGGCCAAGGTCACTGCAGTGCAAGAACATAAAAGAGTTTTGGTTGAAGCAGAATGTTTGGGATTCTTGATAGACTTGTTCTTGGTTGATGGAGTTTGTGGTTAAAATGTTGCAATGTAACGTGACACCAAAATTACTGATACAAGCTTAACAGAGTATACTGTAGCAAACAAGAATTATATTGAATGTATCAACCAATGTGGCTATGAGATGCTAAAAAATTAAGTCAGAAATATTCCCTTCTATTAAACGGTTTGGCTCTTCAGAGCTTTCCCACAAGTGATATTTCTACATCCTCTGTTGCCCTGCTCAAAGCTGCAATGAAATAAAGTAATAGTTTTCATTTTCAAAATAAAAAAGACAACCCAATCTCTAGGCATCTGTTTGAATAAAACTGATTTGATGTCTAATCTGACTTAAACGGATCAGAAATGAATGTACCAAAGATAAGGCAAATAGTTTCTATTTAATCAGAGTCTAATTTGCCTGTCAATGTGAAGTCTACTACAAATCAAGACAGCAAGTAGCCTGAAGCACCAATTTATTTTCTGTCAACGAAAGGAAGGCTTATCTCCACAAACTTGCCGTCAGTTTTTTGTCTCTACAAAATAAAAAATGCACTCCTCACTCACAGGAGAAACAGAAGTCCCTGGAGGTGGATGCATGGAATACTTTCAAAAAATCTTGCTCTACTTCAGTGTTTCAGAAAACAAGTCCTAGGTCAAAAGGATCCCATTTGATGGGATCTCACAGAGTTGAGAGCAGAAACACTAACTTACATCTTGTGTTCTTTAACCAGGAAACAGTCTGTTCAACTCAGCCAGCATGTCCTTGCTCTGTGATGGGTGTCTATGCAAACACAGAGCTGATGTATTTCAGTCAGTTCTAGTAACAATAGACAATATTTATTTTTGATTGTTTGCTTTTGCCATCTCTCCAGCACTTTCCTGTGCAGCTCTGAAAGAGCTTCCAAACTCCCTGCTGTATGCTGCACCCAGAAAAGGACAAAATGAAGACAATGTACCCAGTTAGCTCTTCCACACAGCTAGAGCAGGGACGCCAAAAAACTGCCCAAAAGGCTGAACTTGTCACAAAGCTTAGTTTAATTTGACAATCATCATAAGGCATCCATGTAAATGAAAAATTCCACCAGGGTCACAAACATTCTCCCACTAAATAAAATATGTTAGAACAGAGGCCCGTGATTCCAAAAAAATGCTAGTGGTTCCTGGTCTCAACCAGGCTGCTGCTGCTGGCAGTGGGGTCCAGGAGACACAGCACCAACAGCAACAGCTCCGGAAGTGTAAAGTCAGCTTGTACAAATCTCTTTCAATAGAACAACAAATGAAAAGTAAAGAGATTTGTGTAGGAAACATCATTCTCCATCCTTTCTGGGAAAACAAAACAGAATTTAAAAGATAATCCCATTCAAGGAGCAAAGAGCAGAGCTTGGAGTTCTGAAGCCCTAAAATGCTGATGGCCCATTTTTAAAACTAATGAAGCACTACAGAGGCCTGAGTTTATTATTGCTTTATCCCAGTTCAGCCCAGGCTAAGGCTATGGTGAAGTCCAAATCAATTTAAAGCCAGAAAATGCAGATCCAGTAACAGCACCTAAGTCCCCATCCACACATGGGTGTAAACAGATACTTCTGGTGAAGAAAAAAAAGTCCTCCCAAATTTCCTCCTCTTCCTGTTTATGCAAATCCCCACAGCAGGGCTAAAATTTGCCCTGAAGTATAAAACAATTTCTCTCTCACATCTCTGTTAGCAGAGTCTTTTCCAAATGTTTTGCTTTTTGTGTATACTATCCTGGTGATGCATCAGCTCAGAGATGCCTTGTGGGAGCCCACAGAGAGCACACAGGTACCCACATGTTAAAAAGTTAGTGGCACAGCGTCTATGAACCATCGCCTGTACTCTGCAATACCCCAGGACACTTTGCCCTTGGCTTCCTGAGACCAAACAGCAAAGAGGGAAGACAGTGTCTTCCCATCCTGCATGGCTGGCCAGTGATCCAGAGGAACAGCATGCCAGGAAAATGAAATGGCACCTTACTCCCACCATAAGTCTGAAAACAGACTTGGGTACAGCGGGACTTAAAAGTTTCATATCAAGAAAGATGGTGCTTCCCTCAGACTATCATATGACAGGGCCACTGTTATTCAGGCAAACATTATTCAAGGCAGTAAAATCATGGATATTTTCATGGCTGACCTACAGGCCAAGATATGCTGGGGATCTTAAAAAAATACAGGTCTTGGTAATTCCTCCAAAAGGACAGAATAGGAAATGCACAGAGTACATCTGATGCTTGTGCCACACATCCTGACACACTAGCAAAGGTTGCAGCTAGACTTGTCAAAAGAGTTAAAAAGATTTAGGCATCCAGCTAGTACCAGAATTGATGGCATTTGGGAACCTAATTTTAACTTCTTTGAAAATTCAAGCCTACACATTTCTTTATTGCTTGTCCCATCAAGTGCAAAGGGAAAACTGAGGGTAGGGTTAACTACAGAAGGATTTCAAACCCATCATAATGTTTCCCTGTTCTTTTTTATATTTTTTAATATATATAAAGAGCATTATTATTATCATTATTTAGCCACTTATGGACAGGGGGAAACAGGAGCTATTTAAAATTAGTTTTTCATTTAAGGATTAGTCCCCTTCTTCCCAAATCACAATACCTCTGTCACAGGAAGGAGCACAACATGAAAACATGTTTGCTGCCACTAACAATTCCTGAGTCTCTCCTTTGCAGAACTTTAGCCCAAATATTAGGACAATGACAGCTTGACACATACACACTCCCCAGCAACATACACACAGCAAGTAGGACATACTCCACAGCCTCAGTGGCCTCAGACAAAAAAGAGAAAAAATAAGAAGAAAAAGAACACCCCCCCCAGCAAACAACAAATCTGAAGAAACCATCCAAAAGAGCCTCAGGAAAGGGAACTATCCACTTTCCATGGAGAAGCAACAGCCCAGAAGTCCCTGCCCAGTAAAAACTGAATCAAAATATTTGTCACACAGCTGGTGGAGATCTCTGAAACCTGGCAGTATTACACGCTGGATACTTGAAGGCACATTTGCTTTGTGCTTTGGGAGAGAAATCCAGTTACAACACACTGCAGCTGCAAGGCTGAGGGAAAGGAGGCAATGCTCGGTATCTTTCCTCTGTTCCTGTCCCCATTTTCAAGCTTCGTGGCTGGCATGAACTGGTGATCTAAGCAGACACGTTGACATCCCTGAGTGAAATGGCACCATTTGTGGCCTCTGAGACTTTGTCCTCAAGCACCATTGCTGGTGTGTCTGTAGTGACTGCTGTAGTGTCTATGGCAGGAAGTGGATTCAAGCCCTGGGATAAGATCTGTTGGATCGTTTTCCGCAAATTGGGGTGCAGCTGGTTTTGGGTCTGGTAAAAAATTTCTAAGGCAAAAGACTTGAGAGTGCCAGTGCAAAGGTCCTCGTAAAGTGGAATTGTGTACATCCGAGACATCTACAAAAAAGGAAAATAAGATAAAAACACTTCAGCAAAAGTCAAGAAATTCAGCTCTTCTACAGCTACACTCCAACAGCCCTGAGTAACTTCAGACTGGAGACAAGCAACACATTTCTTCAAAAGGCAGATGAGTCTATTCTAAGTCTGATGCAAGGATTTTTATGAATGGCAATAAAAAAATCTGCTCTCTGAGACTGAGCTACTTCCACAAATAACAGAACTATTTTTAAAGGCCAAATAGAAGAGGCCACACTGAACACATGCATTAACCTTATGATCCAGCACAATAACAACTACTGAAAAGAATTTGATGAGCCCTAGCCTTGCTTGAAGTATAAATATTCAAGTAATCACATGATTTAGTAGTGAAAAAAATTGTGGTCCGGAAAAGCCAGGGCTTGCTACAAAGCAATACATAAAATGCATGGGGCAGAGCTGGGACAAGGGTATTGAGTCAGGCTAGAAAAGCAGAGATTATCTGTAGGCATTTGAAATTACATCTGCCCATTCCTCCCCACCGCTAGCAGGTGAGCCATGCTCAGCCCCTTCGCAACACACCTGGGCTACACTTGGCCAGGAAGCAGAAGTTCCAAGGTCTTTCACGTCGCATGTCTCATGCACATGTCTCATGCACTGAGAGGTGCAGTGAGTTTAATCCAGCAGTTAGTACCTGGTTTTCCAAGAAGCGACGGACTTTGTAAAGGTCTGGATAATAGTCATTTCGGACTACAATCTGCAACCAGCGGATACGGATTTCTGCATTCATGGAGTCCAGCTGAGAGGAGTAACATTCCGAGAGCTTTTTTATCACCTCTGAAGAGAGCACATACACAGAGAAAGAACTATGACCTATTTTGTCAATTTTGAAGGTCATCAGATATTAACAACTCATAAAATCACAGAATCATAGAATCCCATTGGGCTGAGATAGACTTTGGAAGATCACCTATTTCAATCCCTCTGTGACATGGCCATGACATCAACCTGACTTTACGTGAATTATAATGTCAGCCAGAGGCAGGGATCTTTAGAATTCAATCAATTATTCCAGGGATAATTTTCTACTATCCTGGAAAGAGTACTCACCATGTGGCAGTGGTGATCCATCCAGCAATCTGTCCAAGAAAAGCACAGTTTGGAACGTTCTCCATTTAGTGAGGTCAACACTGCTGGCAGCAGCAACAGAGTCCAGAGGCTCTGTGGTCCAGAGTTTGAAGAGTGTCTCCACTGGTCTGGTCAGACTGGATCCCTGAGATAAGTCTGGCTCAGCTAACGGAGGTCCTGTAGCATTGAGCCAACGTTCAAACTCCAGTCCTGGAATGAGGAGCACCAAAAAAGTGGAGCAGGTGGCTTGGCTGCCTCAAAGTTCAGGACCACCTCTAGCATAGCTAAGGGAGGTTCTAACAACAGCAACCAATAGTTATAGTGACACAACAGTCTTAGCAGCCTCATTGGGATAGCCTATGGAACACCTGGAAGAGTGTCAGCAACACTGCTCCAAATCTCACTGTGAGTTTTCTATAGCTCAACAGTACAGTAAGTACAAGAAACACACATGCTCTTAAGGCAGCCAGGCTGACAAGTATCTGTGGTCAAATTATGTTCTAATATTTGTGTGCCTGCATTTCTCTCTCAGAATTTTGAGGAAGACAAATAGGGAGAAAACCCACTTTATTAAAAAAAGGAGGTGAGAGGGATGACTAAACTTCTCTTACCCACCAGTAAACCCAAGCAATTTATATTTATTTATGCAACTAATAAAAAAGTTTCTTCACAAGCAGCAGAGCCTGCTTTCCAGCAGAGCTCTTCCTCTTGACCTTTTACCACCTCTGTACTTTCCTAACCCGTGGCAATACTTCCTGTTCCACACCATCTATGCTAAAACTCCTACCTTCTGCATCCCCTGAATATTAGCCAGGCAAAAATTAGCAACTTCTGTGGTTAACTCATTAGCCTACCAGTGGGCCAAATAAAACACAGAACTGCTGAGCTCATACTGCAGCTTTTCCCACAGTAAACTGTCTCATCTACACCTCTCCACAGGCAGTTTCCTCTCCACAAAGCCTGCAGGCACCCAGTATTCTTAAGAGCTGTACTCTGCGGGTCGGGTTTAAACTGTCCAATGGGCTCAATAGCTATTCGCAGGGATGGACACGTGGCAGGATAACATGACTCTCATTTATTTAAGAAAGCGAGATAATAAGCACCTTGTAGGCCACAGACCTTCCACAAATCCACCAACAGCTATAAATAGGGGTATAAGGGAAAGTGAAATATTCTGGAAGAGATTTTATATGTATGAGTATGATCTTGGGGAAGTTACAGTTCTCAAAGCATGTTTCTGTTGTTAAAATACATGAAATTTCAAGGTGTGTTCACCTTTTCCCTGCATTTAAGCATGTGTAAATTTCACAAGGACTGATCATTTTGTCTGCAGAGTGAAAGGGGAGTTAATGAGAAAGTTAACCAAGAGATACTCAGCTAATTAATGCCAAAATCATCAGCAATTTCATAAGTTCTCATTCCCCAGTGTAAAAGCAGTAACCACAAATTCTGTCAAGAACACCTGGTTGTTGCTGAACTATTTTGTTTGCCTTAGCATTTCCCTGTGCATCCTCCAAGCCAAGCACAAAATTCATCATTCAGGTTTTCTACAGTGCTACAGTTAACTTAGTAAATCTCCTACCTGCTTTGCTCTCAACACATTGCTCTTTCAGCTCTGGAAAAAAATTCAGGAAGGAATCCAGAAGATCTTGAGCCACAACGCTGGTAAATTTATACTTCTCAATATAGGCCTAAAATAGTAAAACATTCAAATTATGATTAGGAGCAAGACAGCTTCCTTTTGATGTAGAATCATTGCATGCCACAACAATAACAACAACAAAAAAAAAGCATAAGAGTAGGAACAATTATTTGAAGGTTTAAAAAAAATGAAGAAAAATATTCTCCCTCCTCACCCAGTTAAATAAAGAAGCACCATAACAAGAAAAAAAAAAAGAGTAGCTGCAAATACATTGACAGCTGAGTATCATTTCATTTTCCTTTTCCAAAATAAGGCAGTAGCTGACAATTTTCTATAGGTTTTGCAAGTGTGCTTCCAGGCACTGACCTGCCCCAATATAGTAACCTACACCCTTTGTCATCCTGGGCAAAAAAAAAACCAACAAGTTAACACTTCTTAGTAGTGAATCAAGTCATATCTTTCCAGTCACAGGCAATCTGTGCTGGAACAGCTTTCTAACTACTTGGAGCACAGGACAAGAGATAACAAAAATATACTACTACTCTGTATCTAGCACCTCATGAGCTGAGAATCTCAGAAATCTTGTAGAAAGATTCATGTAAGTTGACAGAGAGACACACAACATTCCTCCATCTCTGACATACTTGTATTCAACTCTACTCTTAACAATTAGCCACAGTGAAAGAATCTGGGGAAAAACAACCCAACAAACAACAACAACAGAAAATCAGCTCTAAATCTCAAGAAAACACATATTTATACTCACTCTTAGGAAGGAGTCGAAGTGTCTGGGGTCACCACAGAGCTGGGACAGGTAGTAAACAAAGCAGTAGCCTTTCTCATAGGTGAAGAGGTTCATTAAATTACTGGGATTTACACCTGAAAGAAGACAACATGATAAGAAAACAATGAAGGGAATGATTTCCAGCCCTTCTGAGTTATACAGACTCCTTAGACTTCACCGAGGTGAAACACAGTGACTTAAACTAAGCTTGTTGTCAGTACATTTAAGTTACTGCTGTAAATTAAATAGATGCAGTCCAAAGACACAGCCTGAAAAAATAATATTAAAAAAAAAAATCAATCATTGTAAGGTAAGTAGTAACTCCCAATGGAATAAATCACTTCAAACTAGAGGTCACTGAAAACAGATCTGGAACTTGAAAACATATCCTTTTTTTCTTTTTTCAGTGCCAGGTTCTGGGAATCACCATACCACAAATTTTCAAAGATATCAATATAAGGTAATCACCATTTAGTCCTTTTTTGAGGCTTTCACACATGTTTTTCCATTCAATTTGACTCCAATATCATCTCCACTTACATTTTAGGTTGTTTTAAATATCATCTAGGTAGAAGACTGCTTCACCCACCCAACTGTGACCACAGAACTAGAGAACTATCAGTGAAGGAGATAGGCAAATCTGGAGGGCAGTCATGCATCTGGCTCAGGGAATAACCAAACAGCCTCTGCACAGCTCAACTTAATGCAAGTACCTGTTTATCTGCATGCTAAATACATACATAGTTCTTACATGAACACATAAAGAGAGGAACATTGGATAGCAGAGGATTTTTCTTATGTTTCCAAATATTTCCATTTTAAAATACTGTATTTTACATATCCAGAATTTCAAACCCACTTAGCTTTCAAGGTAGTTTTTCACATTCTTTTTACTCAGTAAGTGTTCTTACACAGAACAGTATCTATAAAGATGAGTTATCCAACCTTGAAAAAAGCTTGAAAACAAATCTTCCTCACTTATTTTTAGACTGGTTTACAAACTAGTATTTCTTTCTTTTAATTTTTTTTTTTTTCATAAAGGATATGTAAATATTAGTCATTTTTTTGTCAATATTCCATCATGGATATACAGAGGTGTATAATTTTGTGTAGAGCAGCCTCAGCCAAAAGCAATACCTGGCTCCAGTTTAACCTGAAGCTTGCTGACCGGGTTGTCTTCTCCAAGGAGCTTCATCTGTCTGTGGAGAGCATCGAGGCGGAATGCAGTCTCCAAACATGTGAAGGCAGCTCCTATCCCAGAAAGTAACTTGTTAGTTGTGGGAAAATGATTAGCAAAAGCTGATCTGTGCAGGATTGGCACAGGGACAAAATAAAGCTGCTGCAGGTGCAAAAGACAGAACAGTGAGACAGAATCACAGTAATGTAATGGAAGAGAAACTTGAGTGCAGAACATCCTTGTAATTAGCAATGGAAGTCAGAGCCTAACTCAGTGTATTTCCTCATTCTAATAATCACCTTCCTCTCATTAGGACCTTTTACAGTTGTGACTGGGTAAGTTACTCCTTCTCCCTAACTGCAATGTAGAGCATTCCATGCTTTCAAATCAAACTAGCTGTATTACAATGCCAAGTCAAGAGATCTTTCCTATGCCCTTGCAGACATTAGAAGCGGCAGAAAATGGATTTTTAGATTCAGAAGATATTTAACATCCATAACTATTAAAATTTTTGCCTTCTTTGATGAATTTTTAACCTGAAGATAGGGTTTGTTACATAGAGTCTTAATGTAACACCCGAATCCTGCATAGCCAAATGTGAATTAAGAACCAGAAAATATTTGGAAAACAGGAGAACATGTATGAGCAGAGAAATAAGTGGATGTACTTCCCAGGGAAAAGCAAGAACTAGGGTAACTAGTGTTAAGGGCAATTACTTCAAGCTACAGAGAGGAGAATTAAGCAAGATCCAAGAGGAGTGGTAGTCAGTGGACTCAAATTTTCCTAAACAGTATCATTGCAAAGATGCCCATTTACTATCAACAGAAGATACTCCAGAAATTATGTCAGAAATTGTAAGACTTAGATCAAAGGTTTGTCTTGGAAACAAAATAGAATGGAGAAAGAGTTTACTAAAGAATTGCACAGGGAAAGACGTTTTTTAGTTTCCCAGCAAATGCTTCTTGAAACAACTAGTTCTAGAGAACAGACCAAAATCAGCAAGGATTAGATGTTGGATGGAACAGACTAAGATGATGAACAGGTTGATATCTGCTGACCTATCCACATTACTGCCATGCATAATGTGACTTAGGACAGTACTACTCACTGAGAATTACTCAACATAAAACAGCTTTCAAAGATATATAATATGCATTGTAACATCTCCATAGATGCTCAGAGCACTTCTTTGCCTAAACTTGTCATCAGTTCACATCCAAAAACAATATACATGAATAAAAACAAATGCTTTCTTCTAAACATTTTTTGCTGTCAAGATTTCTAGGAATTTTTCTAAGATTGTTTACAATGGGTGCTTGAGAAAACACATGGAACTGTTTAAGAACATAACAGGACAAACTAGAAAAGCATACATTCCCATTATTCACTTCAATAACAAGTCAATTGAACTTAAAAGCAAGAGGAATAATTTACTACTTATATATTCTAAAGACAGCACCATAAAACTGACCTGTCAAATTCACTGACACAAGCAAAGGCAGGGCTTACAATCCTTCAGGAAGCCTCCAGCACATAAACAGCTACATAAATCTGTACATTTTTTTTCAATGCTACTGCCATCATTCTTTTTAACAGCAGGTAGTACTAACTGATCAGAATTAAAAGGACATTTCTTCAGAGGACAGTTAATTCACAATGTAACTGTGATAAGATTTCTTACATCTTTCTCTGAAGCATCCTCTGCTCACCTTGCTCTGAGATATCACTACCTGCTTGGTACCCTACAGTAGTTCCAAGTCCCCACAGCATTGTGCTAACACACCTCACTCAAAGCTCCTCATACCACATCAGATATTGAGCCCACCTAAAGCCAAGACAACGTCAAACTCTAAGTATGCAAGATGTTCAACACAAAGTTTGGGGCTGTGTGTGGGTGTGTGTACCAGAAATAAAACAAAACCTAACTGAAAACCAGCTCCCTACAGACTTCTGAGCCTCCAAGGCAAATACTCCAAGCAGGCAGCTCTGAGTTATGGCAAGAAGGAGCACAAGGAGAAGTTTCCTCAGCTGTACCGTAGGTCTCGGTGGTGATCCGGCGCTGCGCGTAGGTGGCCAGGCCCTCGCTCAGCCACATCTCCTCCCAGGTGGCGTTGGTGACCGCGTTCCCAAACCAGCTGTGGGCCACTTCGTGAATGACGTCAATGATCAAAAACTCATCGCTCTCCAGAATGGAAGAGATGATGAAGGTCAGGCATGGGTTTTCCATGGCAACAATAGGGAAGGAAGGAGGAAGGAAAACAATGTCATATCTAAAATTAGGGAGAGAAGAAAGAAGAAAGGAGATGAGTAAATTGCAGCTAGAAGACACACAGTAACATTTTCTGTTTTCAGAAGACACAGTAACATTTTTATTTCTTTAGGGAAGGCTCTTCCAAGACCTTCTTGTGACTTCAGGAACAAGCTTTCTATACCAGTGGTGCCTAATTCTTCTGATCAAAGGATCACAATTAATTTTGTTGGCCAAGGACCTGCTTATATTTGGACATAAAGACTTGATAGTCTTTTGATGTGAAGTGGATGCAGCACATCCAAGAAGCATTGTACTCCCTTCACAAACTCACAAGCACCCAAACTCATCATAAGTTGTGTATATGGGAGCCACAAAAACTGTTTACACTATAAACAGTAGTGTGACATGGTGTTGAGTCCCCAGAGGCTCCCAGGAAAGACAGAGGCTAGGAGGCTGTCAATGAATGAATGGATTTCCTACATATGCAGTGGCAGCAAAATAACTTTAATCTGTCTGCTTCAGAACACAACAATAATATTTATTTTGTTTTCTAAATTTCTTTACTAGTGATCAGCACTGGCACACTGGGCCATGTTCTCAGATTATTTCAAGCAATACTTGTTAAGTCAACAACAAGGCAATCTTCCCGCTTACCTTTAGCAAAGAAATATAGGAAACCTTTGTAAACATTTTCTCCCATCCAAAGAGTGCAAGTACTCTCTCAAAACCACTCTTTTATTACACATTCAAGCTATTCAAGAGCTATTAATGCTGATTTGGGGGACTTGGACTCTCAATGAGTCTGTACTGAGATTTTCAGTATTCTCAGGCATGCCACAATAAATGCAGAAATAAATGAGATAAATAAAACAACCATACATTTTAAATGGTGTCTGGCCTAGTGCTGGGCTTAGATCACAAAACACTCCAGTATGAAAAACTCTCATTCCTCAGGAAAGATCCACTGTTTAGAACCTTCCAGTTCAAACTGGAGGTGCCTAAACAGTGGATCTTTCCACTGCAAACCAGCTAAAACACCTCCATGCCTCCATGGTCCTTCCTGCCACTTGTGGAGACAAAACTCCAGAGTCTGTTTTCAACTATTACAATGCTGCCAGTTGAAATGCTAGTTTGCCCTACTATAGGGAGAAAGCATGATCATTTCTCAACACTGTTTTATTTTGTTCCCATTGCACATTCCCAGGAGACTGATTAAGCTCACCTTCCCCATATATAGGGGCCATACAGACTCTCTGCAGCAGTCAACCAGCGTTCAACAATGCCAGAAAGCTTGCTGATGGCTGTTGGCAGCAGGCAAGGCTCTGCCCACACTCTGCTCCTGTCAGAAAACAGAAAACATCAGGTGATACTTCAGCAAACTGAATTATCTCTTAGAAAAAAAAAAATAGCCTGACTGCTTACCACACTTCCATGTATGGTATTAGAGCAAGGAGACCTCCCATCAGACCCAGGCCCTCCTAGACTAATGCTCCATGGAACATGGCAAGAGGTAACCAAAAATCCCTTCAACAAGGCAACGAGAAAGAAGCTGTAATGACTTCAGGGAACAGTAGGCAACATTTATGAAAGAGTAACATATCTTTGCCAGTGCAGTGCCATGAATTTCTTTATACCCAGTTACACTTCATACTCTCTCTGTGCTCACAGCACATGAACCCAACTGTTCTGTTATCAATGACTCAACATCCTTGCTACTACACAGTATGAAGCACTGTACAGAGACATAAAATGCAGAGTGAACTCGCTGCAAATCTTACCTTGGACCTATGTCTGCATGTATGAGGTCTCCAGCCACCAGGGCCACTAGGTAAGCAGGAACTGGATATTCCATGTAAAATTGATATACACCTTCCTCTTCTAGGTAGGAACTTTGGGTGGCACTCATCAACACTTGTATGCCTGCTGGAGCCTGGAAGACCATCATCATACACATCAACTCACCAGATAATCACAGCTGAATGACTGAACCACAGATCTCTGGTTCATTTTCATCTATGCCTGATGATGTACATTAAAAAAAATCGTTTACATAACACAAAATGTAAGATTGAGGTTTTTATACCACAATCTGCCCAATCCATGAAAACATGCCAGCCAAAGATATTACTCCTCCTATAGGGCAGCTGCCCCAAAAGCACCCACATATTAATTTCATCTATACAAAATGCAACATTATTTGATGCTGATTTCAAAAGACTTCAGGTTTTCAATTTCAAAAATTGGTACAATACAGTTGAATATTATCATCAATAACCACTACTGGAAGGGGCCAGCCAAATTCTCTCTCATATTTTTATTTCACAAGTACTCTTTCAGCATTGAGTACAAGGAAGGCAAGACCCAAGCATGGTAGGCAACAGAGTTACCTTTGTGGCACTATCCTGATTCTGGCCCAAGAACCAGAACTGGACCTAAAAAATTCAGTATTCTTTATAACACTGAATCACAATATTTGTAGCAGATGTAAACTGCTAAAAATACATGATGTAACTATGTTTTCACAGGTTAACATCAACTAAGAGCTCCATGAACCATTCACAGGCCCCCCTTACCTTGACAGTAGCTGAGTAGGTGCATTTCACTGCAGGGGTGTCAAAGCAGGGGAAGAAGGAGCGGTTACACACTGAGTGTCCCTGTGTGAAGACAAAGGGCTTGGCATTGCCATATGTCAGCTCTGGATCCAGCCACCAAATCTGTTGAAACACAACGGGAAGAAGGGGTGAGGGAAACAGAAAACATGACAAGGATGAACTGCCAAAAACGAAACGTGAAATCAAGAGGATTGTGGGGGAGAAGCTGTTTATCTCCCCAGATGAACACCTGGCACAGGGCACATTTGCATCCCTAACAATACATCTTTCTACTCCAGTTTATTTGCCAGGAATGCTCAGAAAAATTTCTTACTGTCTGAACACTGGATGGTGACATGTAACATAGTGACTCCCAGCCACTCACTATTTCTGTTATATTAATTTGCTTGGTTATTAACAAGTCCCTAACAAACATCCACACAATCTTCTTCTCAAAGGGAGTACTCTGGCTATCTCCATGTTCATAACTCAATATGAACAGAAGGGGTCAGGTAACATAAGCTGAAAAGAAAAAAAAAAAAAAAAAAAAAAAAAAAAAAAAAAAAAAAAACCAAAAAAAAAAAAAAAACCAACCCAAAACAAACCCAAATCCACAAGCCAAAAATCCCTGAAGCTGAACAGTGTACACAATATTATCTGTGACCCTGACACTGCCCTCCTGGCTGAAGCATCAAACATTTTGACACTATGCAAAAAAGTCGGTATATGTAAGAAACATCTGGTCAAGGACACTGGAGGCCTCTTTTTACAGAATGGATAAGGAAATTCTGGGTGGTCACAAAAGAAAAGCCAACAAAACACACCACTGAGCACGTCAATTTTCAGTACCAAACAGCAAATAAATCACAAGTCAGACCCTCAGCAAATAATTAGAACAGATTAAGAATAATAAGAAAAAGTCCAATTATTTGCCTTTTGGTCTTTCTGTTTCAAATGTTTGTGCTTTCACATGCTCCCTGCCTCCAACTTTGAAGTGTAGGAGCAATTTTAAATAAGGATTTTCTTGTAATCCTAGAACTCTGGAGCTGAACTCTGATGGAAAATATCAAATATTGTGAAATTTGCAATAAAATTTGAACCACTGGAAGTCTTGGAAACAGTCGAGCACAAGGAATAAAACTTCTGAGTCTGCTGAATTTTTAGATCAAAGCAACCAATAAATCTGAGATCAGGGAACAGCAGTTAGTGCAAATACTAGTTCAGCTCTAGTCCTCAAGGGAAAGCAGCGAAACACAGAAGAGAAGCCTGGGTACTACGTCTGCTCACGTTTTAACAACATATTACAACTCTGTCTCCTAGTTAACTCTTGGAAGTTAAAATTTTCTCTGTCTCCTTCTGTCCTCTAAGGTTACTTTTTGATATCTTCTTCCCTTGCCTTTAGACCTTTTTCCTCAGATGCCAGTGTACTCCTCTCCCAAATCATGTGCTGCAGCAGCACCCCCTGGGATCAGTGAAAGGTGAGGACAGGAAACACACAGTCAGCAGTTTTCAGTTATTCTCATGGAGTCTCACACTTCTGCTGGCAAATGCTTGTGGTTTTTTTGGTGGGAGGCATTAAAAAATTAAAAACCTTTATCTACAAGTAAAAATCTCTTGAAATTTGTTTTAAGATTACCCTCTTCTGTTTAAAGGCTGTAGGGCCAGAAACAAGCCTAAAGCAGGACTTCTGAGGAGCCCTGTCTGTTCACACCCATGTGCTGCATTTTAGCATAGCACTGCCCACAACCCTGGGTCACAGCCCAGGGGCACCTACATAGCTACAGATTTCCACTACATTTCTCATGAATACCTGCTTTTCACAGCAATAAATATAATTTCTGCAATGCCACATTATGGAACTAGAGACAGCTGTTCCAGAAGGCATTTGGGGACATATGTCTCATTACACACCAATAACTAGGAACTTCCACCCAGAATACACATTTACAAAAAAATGGAAGAGCTGTATTTAATACAGGGTAGTAGCTTTCTAACGATCCAGGAAAGAGGCTCAGAAATTAAATTTCAAAGATCTGCCCCAATGCCTTTTAAAAACACTCCTCTGATCAGTGGCTTTGTGCTTGTATCACAAAGTCTGACTTCCAATCTGTATCTTCCAATCTGGCCCTGCTGAAGAGACTCATCTTCAAAACATTGTTTCCTTTGCTTTTTGAGAGACAGAAGAGGCTAACAGAGAAAACAGAGAGATAAGGCACCACCACACCTAAGTTGCAACACTTGAGTAGGAAGGAAAAAGGGCTGACAGACGATGTCTTTACAGCAGAGAGACAAGGGGAAGTTCTGCCTGCGCAGTGCAGGAGTAAAACATAAGCAGGAAGGGAAGGGGAACTAAGAGTTGATTCTTGTTTACAAGAAACTCCATAAATTAAGGACAACTTCGTTTCAACCAGTCCTGCGTTATTTGACATTTGGTTGGAGTTAAGCCCCACAAGCCAAGAGGGAAAACATTTGCAGAGGATGAAGTATTTTTTTCCCCTGTTTTCTAACGTCTGCAGCTACATGGCAAGCCTCTGTCTCTCTTTCCAGACACACTTGGAACAATGATGAAAGTTATCCTGAAACAATATAAATAGATCTGTAATATAAATAGACCAGGCTATGCTGCTGGACAGAGGCAGGGCTATGGGCTGGGGAAAATGAGTATAAGCAGCATCCCAGAAAGGAGTGCGAGGCACAGGGTGCTGCTGGGGCGGGTGGTGGAGCATAAGGACAGAGCAGTATTTGGGGCTCTATCATCTACTCCACATGCAAATCCCTCCTGCACTTCCCCTTGGCAAATACACATGACATCATCATCATGCTCTTCATTTTTATCTAGCTTTTCATGTATACAGGAAAGCTGTTTCACACATTAAAGCTGTTCTGTGGTGCATTTCAATTAAAAAGAGCTGCTGCATGATTCCTCTGCTGAACAAAGGCTTTTGGCAGCCCAGGCTTTCCCCTGCCCACGTACTGCAAAGAAGTCCACACTTTATAAGACACCTGCCAAGAGTGTAATTTTTATTGACTTAGATCATAATCTTTTACCCAAATCTGGCAAATGACAAAGGCAATTAGCTAAGTCTCTTTTAATTTTAAACCTCTCCATGTTTCTACATGCATTATTGATGAAGGTGGCAGGAAGAGCTGCAAAGCCACAGCTTCTGTTCTAGGCAAACAAGCTGCTCTATCTGATGACAAAGTAAACAAAACACCTGAGATGCAGAGCACGTGACAGAAGCAAGGCACACCTGGGCAGCAAGTCATTCTATGGGGACTGAGGAATCAAGACAAATCTAAGGAATTACAGGGAAGTTTCTAGCACTGCAAAGAGGGCTGTCCTTTCTGCTAAATCCTGAAGATGAGGAAATGTTACAATTTTTTGTACCAGAACTCAGAGGAGGATTTGCGTTTAAGGAAAGAAAATAGCACTGCTGTTAAGATGTGTACTGCCAAATCAGAGAAATGACACAGTGGGAAAGAGATAGGTGCAGGTTTTTCTCTCTAGGGAAGGAAAAGTACTCACACAAGAGTACTGCCAAGAAGTAAGGGATGAGGGAGAAGAAGGAGAGAAAAACAGGACTACTGTCCCTGACATATCTGATCACTGTGTGCCTTCAGCCCACACCAGGAGAGATACACAATGATTGTGACAGTCTTGCCTCTGATGGAAACTGATGATGTACTGAGCATATGGTTTCCTAATAGCATAGGGAGCTGGAATGCTCTGTGAAAGGCAAATTTAATCTCTCAGCTGTCTCTCAATGTCCATCAAACAACCAAAGATCTTGGCTTCTTCCTCCACATGAGAAATAATGGGACAGTCAAATAACATGTCCAGATGGCTCAAAGCAAGTATATCAAGACAACAGGTTTCCAAATTTAAACACTACTATCTCTGCTGCTGATCTTACTGCCAACACATTCACACTGCACTGTAACACGTATTTACTGTTTTATAGATCCCAAAAGTATGATAAAGGTCCCACAGAAAATAAACCCTGACCTAAGCAGAATACATTCCTAGAATGGCCAAAGAAAATAGAACTTTTAGAAGAAAGAGGTCTGACATTGTAAATCTGTGCCTCACTGACAGAGAAATGGGACTGCCAGAATATTTACAAGACATGAGTATAAACCAGTTGACCCTTATACACATATGGGTTACTCATCCCTGTTAAAGTGCAGGGCTGGGCCAAAAAACAGCAATGACAGAGAGCACTACAATAGCACCAAATCACTTTGGATCCAAACAAAATAGTTCAGCATGCTGAACATGAAGGGCTACAACAGGTGCTACTCGAGGACAAATATTTTGCCAGCCAAAACCTACAATAGAGACTGAGCAAACATGGTAGGATTTATGTCAGTGAGCATGCCTGCTCCTGCTTTCCAGTATCACTTGGGAAGGGCAGTGCATGTCCCCAGTGCTGCGACCATCAATAATCTTGACATGAGCCCTTGCAGCGTCATTTCAGCTGAAGCAGGACCCGCTGTTAAAAGTACAATAAAGACTTCACAAAACAGTATAAAGAATAATTCACCTCTGATCCATGGGGAGCAAGACAACAATAGAGGGAATGGAAGAAATGTCCTCCTCCAGCATCCACACAGGACTGTGTGTGGGGCCAAGGAGACATCACATTAATACAAGGTGAGACTAAATGAACATCACATCAATCAGTGCCCCTGAACCTTCCAGTGGTTTTCACATTCCCAAAGCCAGATCAGTATTCCAATCATACTGAGATCACTTCTCCATAGACTCAGGAGGACAGGCTGCCCCTTTGGCAACAGGGCTGGCAAAACACAGGGGAAAGCACAGGCTAGCTAAAATAAAACAATTTGTTCAAGAGGAGGAAAGCACCTTATCATGTACTTTGGGAGGTGTGGCTCAGCCAGACTGAGAACGATTACAGAGCACACGGCAATGCCAAATTAGCTTTAAAGCCTTCTCACCATAAACAAGGCAGAGAGTGGACAAAAGAAACAGGTTTCTTCATAAACCTGGGGAAAAAAAATGAACGGAATCTTCTGAACACACTGTGAGCTACATGGCAGAGTATTGTACAAGGAAATAGTAAAGCCAGGAATTCCAAGGTGAAAAGGAACAATAGCCAAGTGTATCTGGACTTTAAAAGTGCCAGAATCTTCCTTCATTCTTGCACTTTCAGGGAAGGATTAGAACATTAAAAAGTCACCACATGACCACAGGAAACTTCTGTCAATAACATTGTTCATGTGGAACTCACTATTCCAAGTGAGCCAATGTATTAAGACTACCCAGATCATTCCAAGGATGAAATTACTTTTGTGATCTTCCATGTTGTATTAAAATTAGACAGAGAAACATCCAGCAAACACATTCTAATCAGGAAGACTTTCCTATCAAGAGGAAAGGCCTACTATTTACTTCCTGTGGGTTGTGTTGCAAGAAGCTTTTATTATTCAATTCCTGCTCTTGTTAAATACATTGTAAAAGTCAAATAGATCTACGCATGAACTGGTTTTGACCAGTGCAACAGCAACACCAAATCAGAGGACTGAGAGACAATTCCTCCAGGCAAGATGGATGCAACAAAGTTGCAAGACTCTTATAAAAACCCATCTCTTTTGCAAATAGATTCATGAACCACATGATGAAATTCACCTCAGTTTGATTTCCAACCTGAACAGACTGTACAGTAATAAAAAGAACTGATGTTCCAGAAGGAACTTTGTATTTTCACTGTCATAACTTCTTAAAAACACAAGATCTGATAAGCAGCACCTAAAAGACTGGGAATAAAGTGCTTCTAAGTACCAGGGGTTTAAAAGAAATGACAGAATTTACAATTTCACTGAATTTCACTGCTGAAGAAAGCTAATCCAGACATGGAAGGACCTCCATGGCTACATCCAAAGGGATGTTTTGGGCCATTTCTCATCCCTTTTTTCAGCAGATAACTTGTAGGAACATGTGGAATCACCCCTGTTCTTCTCAAAGCTCCTGACCATGGCTCATTGGAACACCAATGGTGTGCAAGGCCTGATTTTATTAGCAGTTGGCAAAACCCCCAGGGAAACTCCTGCATTGTGGATGACATAATTTATCCTTAAGGACTGAGTCGAGGCAGGAGTTTGCAAATTTTCACTCTCCTCGCCAACAACTGCAATGTCCTTAAAGAACGAAAAACTTTCAAATTACTATAGTGAGGGGGGATGAATAGCCTTGGGGTCCACGCAATGGGGGAAGACAGGAAGGAGAGAGGCTGGATCGGTACGAGCACCTCTGCTGAGTACGGGGGGGACCGCGGGGCTGGCAGTGCCGAGAGCCCCTGCGGGCAGGGGACAGATGCTGCTGCCCAGCGGGCTGGCGCTGCCAGGAGATGGGGCCAGGGACGGGACCGGAGAGGCTGGCAGTGAAACACCTCCCGCCGCCTTTACAATGAGGAGCCGGGGCGCTTCCCCGACGGTCACTTAGAACAGGAGCAAAGATGTGCGACAGGCGCGGGCGGCACGGGAGGGCTCTGCCAGCCGCCCCGGTTTCCTTCGTTACCAACCCCCGCCCGGTACTCACGGCGGGGCCGTCGGCCGTGGTGTAGCGGACGATGATCTGGAAGGGCTGGTGCGGCTGGAGGGCGGCGGGCAGGGAGACTGTGAGGGACGAGCCGTAGTCGGTGAAGGGGTCCACCCTGAAGCCGAGCGGGCAGGCGGAGCAGGGCGGCTGGGCGAAGAGGGGCAGCGGCGGTGGAGGCTCGGCGGCGGCGGGCGGGGGGCCGGCGG
>WBNO01026735.1:112584-160549 GCA_013400575.1 Peucedramus taeniatus | reverse complement strand
CCCGCCCCGCCCGCTGCGCGCGCACCCGCCCCGGCCCCGCCCCACGGCGCCTCAGCCTGGCCCGGGCACAGCCGGACACAAGGCGGGCACCGGGACAGCCTCGGACACCGGCACCACTCCCGGGAGAGCTGCGTTCACTCGTTCACTCCCTCACTCACAGGCATGGGTATCCGCGCGGGCCGCCCGCCATGCGCGCCAGCGGCTCCGTCCCGCCGTGCCCCTTTCACAGGGCGGCTTTAACCGGCCCACACAGAGCTTCCCTCCTCGCCCCAGAGCCCAGCCCCGGTGCCCGGCCCGGACACGCCGATCCCAGCACTCCTGCTCTGGGAATGGCCATTGGCATGGCCACAAGACCCCGCTCGCATCCCTCCTGTCCCCTCACAGCCAGCTCTGTCCGCCTGAATGCCTCACTTCCACCGTCCCCCGCAGCTCCACCACAAACACCTCCAAACCCTCCACCCCACGGCTCCCAGCAGCGCTGATTCTTCCACCCTCATCCCACCGGTAACGACTTTGGCTTCCTCACTCCTCCTGGTCACACCCCAAAAAGAGCCTCCCTTCTCCCTGCACCCCACACAGACCCGGTGTTTAAATCCCTTCTCTCCCAGCTGGGCTGCCCGGAGTTTCCTGCCTCCAACTCTCACTGCAAACTGGAGCCCCAGAGCCCAGGTCAGACATAATGTACTTTACTCTTGCCCAGAACTCGTAGTAATCAATCGCACACCCTCTATTGCTGCCTTCCTAAATGGAAAAGGGCAGAAATCTCAAAATTATCAGCTCTGTACAAGCACTTGTTTCTCCACATGGCAACAGCAGGAGTCAGCAAGCTGGCAGGAAGGAGGTGTGTGCAAATAACTGTGATTTGCACTCCCACCAGCCCGAGAGAAGTGCAGTCTCTGCCCCGTGTAATGACACTTCTGTAAGTTATTTTCACTCTAATTTTCACTGTTATGCTTTGCCTACCTCACTGCCTGATGAGGCTCCAAGGCACATATTTTGGACAAGATGGGAACATTTCTCTCATGGTTGTGGGTTTAATGAATCCATAGTGGTACATTCTGAAAGCCTCCCAAGCCTTACACTAACAACTGCAGCATCTGCACCAAATTCCAGCTCAGTTTTCACTGTACCATCACACCAGAGGCACAAACTGTGACCTCAGCACATTGTGGCTGCAGTTACTGGCTCAGCCAAGGGTTAAACAAATCACAATATCACCCTCCACCGACCTGAAGCTAAAGAAAACCTTTGTGTAATCACTTATATATAGTAAGACATATGCTACAGTTGCAGTAAAAAATAACAAGATAGCACTCAGGCTCTTTGGTTGCTGCGTACAGCACCCTGCACTTTCTCAGTGCTCTTTTCAATCACCTTCAAAAATAAATTTTGCCTTTACAATAAATCCCCTTGTAACTAAGAAAAACACTTTGTCCTGCCATTTTTGCTGTCCACATTCTCCTTTAATAAATCAAATGTCCTGCTTTTATCCTTCTGACACCTTCTCTCACTCATACCAGTTGCCTTTTGAAAAAATTCGGCTCCTTCCAATTTTGTTTCCAGTGATGCACTAAGCCTGTTAGACATGGCTTTCATCTACAGTGATGGGCAAAGCACAGCAACCTCAGGATCTGACCCTGCATGACCTTCACCACAGATAAGGGTAAAATGTCCTCAGGTGTTCAAGCCAGGACAACTTTAGGGCCTGATTACACCACTCTAACTGCACGTTAACTCCACAGTAATTTTAGAAGAATCTTACCTGTGCTTTGGTTGAAGTCCCAAGCAAGTACAGTGTGTCCACTCATCAGACAGATAAGATGAGGAAGAACACATTCTCTTGAAGAGGCTCTAAGCTTTTGATAATGAGTCAGGATCAGCTGCACTCACAGTGTTTGGACAGAATAAGCAAAACTGATGTAATGTAAATTCCAAAGAACAATACAGTAACCAGTTATCCCTGCTGGTCTTGGGCCACAGCCTTTGCTGTAAGATGTGCTGGTTTTGGCTGGGCTAGAGTGAGATTTCTTCACAGTAGCTGGTATTAGGCTGTGTTTGGGGTTGGTGCTGAAAACAGTGTTGATAATTTAGGGATGTTGTATAGCTGTTGCTGAGCAGGGCTTGCACAGAGCCAAGGACATTTCTGTTCCCCACTTGACCAGCAAGGAGGCTGAGGGTACTCAAGGAGATGGGAGTGGACACAGCAGGGACAGCTGACCCAACTGACCACAGAGATATTCCAGACCATATGGCATTATAAAAGCTGGAGAGAAAGGAGGGGAAATTCAAAATGATGGTGCTTTGGGTTTTCCCAAGTCACCATTACACACAATGGAGCCCTGCTTTCGTGGAGATAGCTGCCCATGGGAAATGGGGAATGAATACCTTGCTTTGCTTTTGTGGCTTCTGCTTTCCCTATTAAACTGTCTTGATCTCAACTCTCAAATATTCTAGCTTTCACCCTTTAAATTCTCTCCCCCATCCCACAGGACTGTGTGGGGCTTAGCTGCCAGCTGATATTAAACTAGAACAGAAGCATGTGCCATCTCCATGCTATTTTGGGTAGGATCTCTTTAAAGCAAGTCTCTGTCCCAATCCTAGTGTCTTATCTATTTCTCATAGGATGAAGTCTTCTCTGGATATCATACTATAAATTCTAAAGCAGAATCCACCTCCTGAACATTCCAATCATCATCACCAACCTCTTGCAGAATGCTCCAACAATACAAATATTTCAGTCCCATTTGTAAATATTAATGTTTCTTCCTTGCACTTCAGTGACAGGGCCCTTGGCCAGGCCTCAGCTTGTTCCTGTGGTTCAGGATGAAAGTCAGTTCAAAAATTACAGCTCCCCCTGTGAGCAGCACTACTTCAGTACACCTGGGACACAAATGCCAAATGAAGCGCAGAAGTGATCACAACAGAAAGAATGTTTCCTTCTGTCAGTCTCTGTCTTTAATTCCAAAGTAACAGTGTTGCAGCCAAGGTTTAACAAAATGGTTGGGCTAATCCCTGCTATTCACAGATGACTGTTCACCTGCTCTATCACAGACACTTGTTTGACTCCTTGCTGAGCTGTTTCAGCTGACCAAAGCTGCAGCAAAGATTCAGCTCTTTAGGAGAGTGTAGGAAGCAGCAGTTTGGGGCAGTGAACGCTGAGCAGTTCCCTCTCACACCTATGCTGCTGTTACAGCCAGCACCTACTGAAAAGAGCAGCCCCATTCACCTCCCTTCCTCTGGGTGGTGCCTTCCTGTCTCCTTCTTTGTACAGCATTCCTGCTTTCTGCAAGTTAGCTTTCTGAACTTGACCACACAAGAGCCACTGCTGGCATCGGGAAGGGAAGAAGAGGAAGTCCCAGCCTGGAAGAAGAAGGAGGATAAGATCAGGATGGCTCCCCTTTTGCCTAGACTGCCATTAGCTCAGCCTTAGCTGCAAAGTGAAGCCACACACTGATCCCAGCAGCATGCAGAACCAGGTACATTAGCCCATTTCCTTCAAGGGAAATATTGAAATCCATGGGGTAAACTCTGGGCCTGTGAGCAGGGTAAGGTCTGTGCTAGTTAATACTTGCTTTGGACAAGAGTTAAGAACAATCACAACAATGCTTTTTGTGCTACTTCATGCTACAGTGCAAGCTCTGTTAATGCCACAATTTGCCTGTGGTACTGGGTAGAAATGCTTCTGTGACTTTGCAGTCATGTCACTCTATAAACAGTAGTGCTTTCAGGTAAAGAAAATATGAGCCTAAGAAGGTCTTCCACCTGACCTCAGCCTTCTACTTGGCTTGGATACCTGCACTATAAATTGTTACTCCCTGTATTACTCAATATACATGTATTGCAAGCTACCCCCCATGCTAGAGGGCACAAAAATCACCCACTACACTTTTAAAGAAACACCTTTACTCTGAAGGAAGAAAGATCAGACCGTGATGCATGACAAGAGGAAAAAAAAAACCCAAAAGCCTGCAAACCTGCTCCCCAGGGCTCAAAAAGGTGCAAAGTTCTTTATGTGTCTGAAAACAAACCACTTAAGCCAATAAAATTTACAAAACCCAAAATAGTTTTATTTACTTTTCAGATTTCTGCCTCAATGAGACATTTTGCAAACATGCTAAGGCTACAAAATGTCCAAGTTGACAAAGACATGCAACGCTGACCATTCAATAAGTCACAGCTATTACAGGAACAACTGTGTCCCCTGGGCCACAGGTCCCAAAAAACAGGGATGGTGTACAGTGATCATGGCAACGCACTACGCAGGACCCAGTAACCTGAGGTAGGTCATTTACAGTAAGAAAACCATGTCCTACACCAGTGTTACATCCTGATCAACAGGAACCCCTTTAAGGTTCCAGAAGATGTGGGGTCGAGGACTGCTTCCTTAACAAGTGTGCAAGAAAGAAACAGGAAATATCAATGTTGATTAATCTTAGTTTAAGTGAGCAGAACAAAGAGTTAGTGTTACCCATGCCAGTGAAAGCCAACCTAAACCTCTGAGGAGTGTTAGCAGTTTCAAGATAAAGAGTCAGCTGAAGCAACTCTGAAAAGGCTTTCCTGCCAGCCTACAGGGTACAATTTGAACCTTATGATTAATTTGTTACAGATCATTCCACAAACAGTAAGATTTTGGTTGTGTTAGATCAGCGAAGCAGGAAGAGCTTGGGCTTGCTATCATTAAAATAAACTCTGCTGATACAGTAAGAAATACTGTCTCAGGACACTGAGAAAATACAAGGCCTTAATGTGACCCAGGAGTGGTTCTCCATTCAGGTCACTAAAAACCCTGCTTTGGAAAAGCATCATGGGAAGCAGCAGCCGCTGCCGTGGTGAACATTAGCGATGCCCCAAATAGCTTTGATAAATTACAATGCAATAGTTACACCACAGAGCTCTTCTCTGCTGCGCTAGACAAAGATGTGACAATAAAGGACACTATTGCAAAGCTTCACTTCCACTCAGACACGCAGAAAATCCGGCACTAGGAAAAGACAAACTGTAAAAGACAAAACATTGTCTGATACAGTCCGATAAAGCCAGATATCTGGTACCATAAACTGTACAAAAATGATAGAAAAGAATATGCACTGTTATTAATACAGTGCTTATTTTAATATAAAATAAACAGCTTACATTTCCACTGTAAATATAGGCTATATACAGAATTATGTATAGATATAGCTACATGTATAAAGCTTCATTATAGGCCTCTGATACATTTATAACTATGGCTCCCTGAGCCATTTGTAGAGTGCATTTAATAACAAAAAATTAGTAGTATGGAATAAATACAATAATAAAAACATGAGTTCTTCTGACATGGTTTTAAAAACTCTCTGGCTTGACACATTGTGCTAAAAATTAAAAGATGAAAAGACAATCTGCGAGGAGGAGGAAGAGCTGGCCTGCCACAGGCAGGGAGTATAGCTCTCCAAAATTAAAGTGACTTTGCCCTGAATTTCAGCCCTTGACAGCAACCTTGTTCTCCGCAGCAGCAAACATAGCATAGAAGCGCGAGTTCTCGTTGGCCAGAAGGGCAGTCGGGGTGTCGAATTCCACTACCTGAAACCAAACAAGGCAGGTAAAGTATGTCAGTAAAATTCAGCAGAGAATTGACTTCCACCCCTTGGACTTGTGATGTGATGGTAAAGAACAGAAAACACAGCATTCATCTTTAGGTGAGACACCAGGCGGTGAACGCACCTGCATTTAAGGTTACTGTAATCTGGAATGCTTCAAACTGGCTCAAAAACTGGAACTAGCCTAACAGGAAGCAACCTCTGGTGGTTCTGGCAGAGGCAGATGCTATGGGCTTTTGCCTTCTCTACCTTTAAAAGCCTTGCCCAATGTTCTTGCATTTAACTGTTTATGGCTCCCAAATGGAAGCCTGAAAAATAGGTAAAGTATCTGCCATAGGTGTGTTTGATGACACAGAGCTTTATGAAAGTAATGGGAAACTGCCACTGAGCCCCAGCAGAGATGTTATCACCCATCTCAGAATTAACTTACAAAGGAAGCCTCAAAAAGATTTTTAAAGACAGACTCTGATTCTATGGTTCTTTCTTGGTGTGAAAAAAATTTTGCCATCTTTGATCTTGTCACAGGCAGCAACTAATTCTACTGGACTATTATTACCAAGGATATGAATGAACAGAGGATTTTCTACCCTGCAGTGCAGCTGTTCCCTCAGTTCAGTCTGCACACAGGGCACCAGCAGACCGGAGGCAGAGACACCTCCCTGCTCACCTGTCCCTGTGTTAGCACCATGATCCGATCGCAGCCCAGGACCGTGTGCAGGCGATGAGCAATTGTCAACATAGTGCAGTCTGCAAACGCCTCTCTGATGGTCTCCTGGATCAGTAAGTCTGTCTCTGTGTCCATAGCAGCTGTTGCTTCATCCAGGATCAGTATCTGAAAGCAGCACAGAATCCTGGCTGTTACCCTTGGTCACACCTTCCCTCCCTGAATACAAAAATACATATACAGTGGGCAGACTGGCCACGGCCAAGCGTTGTCACAACTGGCAATCCTTACGGAGCTGTGGGCACAAACAAAGGTTTTACAAGTACCCTTTCAGTTTCCTCTATCAAATTGTCTTCAACAAAGCCTATGGATGACATTTTATTGTCACATCCTAGAGCTACATGTGGGTTATGACCTGGGACTCGAAGTTTCCACTACTTTCAATTTTATATTCAATATGTGAGTCTCAAATACAAATTTTACCAGTAAATTAATTTGACACATCCCTGGTGGTGACATTCCTCCTGGAATGAGTCAATACTGACTAGGCTTAATAGCTTTCTTACACTGGGTCAAGAGTCTCTTCCCCTCAGACATCAACTGATTTGGACTGATTTCTTGTCAAAGCTGAACTGGATGTGCTTTGTGCAGGTACTGCAGAGATACCAGTAACTTCTGCTGAGTAGTCTGACTTTAAAAACAGATGCAGAGTGAACTTTAAAATATTATGATATGTCACATTTCAGAAAAAAAGGTTGTTAAAATCAGAATCCTGGTTAATCTCAATCCAAAAGTCCTTTCTCACTGTAATTATTGTTTGTTTTCCATTCCTGCAAAAACTTTCACTTGGCTGGCATAGCATGGTTCCAAATCCCACTAGGAGACCACATTTTACTGGAGTACCATGTAGAAGAAAAACACTTGGCTCATATTCGCAAAAAGGTGGAAGAAGGAAAGAATCTGATGCTCCCCAGTAACAGGACACTGAAGAAATGATTGACACACTATTGTTAGCACTTAGAAGCAATGCCTTTCCAATGGCAGGACATTACAGGAGCTGGCTACAGATACCTTCTGTTTGTTTTAACCTTATGCCTCTGGGTTGCAATAATCATTGATGTGATTCCTCTGACAGACAAAGAATCCAGCACCAAAAAAAGGCTTATTCAGTCCTATAATTCTGGTATCTGGCTATTTCTCTCCCTGCTGTGCTCACCTTGCAACGACGCAGCAGAGCTCTAGCTATACACAGTAACTGTCTCTCTCCAACAGAGAAATTCTCCCCATTTTCCATCACTTCTGAATCAAGTTTCATAGGCAGCTGTGCAATCTGTGTGGGAAAGAAGAGGCAAAAATCTTAGAGCACTGCACAAAATCATATAAACACAAACAGATCTCCTGACAATCTTTGTCACCAGCAGAAGAGTGAACCTAGTCCCTGCAGGAATTCCTGCAGCCTATGTTCCATGGCCATACCTGCCACCTGACTTACATTAAAAAGAACTAGAAATGTCATGGCACCAAGACTTACTGCAGAGGGCCTTGCAAAGGGCACATTTTAAGTTCAATATAAATTTGCACATGTGACATGTACAGTCACAAATGGAAATGTAGAATGCACACCTCAGGTACATAGAGAAAACTATCACTTGAAATGTTTTAACACTCTAAGAATCCCTGTGATGAAGCAGCACTTTGCTATTCTGTATATTAAAAAAACACAGAATATGGCATGTTCCTAAAAATCAAAAATACCAGTCTGATAAAATCATGGTAAAAAAGAAAAAAAATTGGTCAAATAATGCATAGAGAACAAGGAGGGAAATGTAGAGAGAAAGCTTAGATAAAGACCTCTAAAGTAGCTACCAACAGATTATGTTGCTTTGGAAGTCAAATGCAAACATTCATCTCCCAGGGCACGTAATACTTACACACTCCTTCATATGAGTCCTTTCCAAAGCAGCCCAGATTTGTTCCTCACTGTACTGATTGAAAGGATCCAAGTTTGATCTGGAAGGGGAAGCAGAAAACAAGCAGAACTTTAACTCAGCAATGAATGGCAAACCAGCCATGTGCTAATTCATCCAGACAGGTGATTCCCATCTGGCCTTCCACTAACAGTTTTCTTGCCAGGGAAGTCAGATGTTCCCAGCACACTGAGGTTAGAAGAGCCAAAAAACAAGAGTAGAGATGGAAGACAAACTTCAACCACATATAAAGGGAAGCATACAGGATGATCAACCCAGTGCTGCACTGGGCCAGCTAAAATCATTCATGTTTTTTTTTTTTTTTGTTTCAAAATCAGATCAGAAGCTAGGATGCCTGAGAGCTACCACCTCACTGGGCACCTATTGCATTTCAGGTATGAGCTGGAAGACTGCTCAGTCCCTTCTTGCCTTCTTATGGTCTCACTAACCTCACAGTGCCACTGAAGAGCACAGGTTCCTGAGGGATTATGGAGAGTTTGCTCCGAAGATCTGCCAAGCCAATGTCATTTATTTTCACTCCATCAATTTTAATGCAGCCTCCAGACAGTTCAACAAGACGAAAGAGTGCCATTCCAAGGGAAGACTTCCCTAAAAGTGAGACAGGAGAAACATGACTGTTGTTTCTACAGAATTATAACAGTTTTCAGACAAGAAAGCATTTTAAAAGCTGTCCACATCTAAGAAAAGTTTTAAAATACCAAAAAGTCCTGGCAAGCAATGCTCTGGTAAATTCTGAGGTTCAGCATTTAAACTTCTGAGCAATTGTGGGGGCAGCTCCTAATCTCTCCTCAAAGAAGCCATGCCCGGAGTGCTGCCCCAACCCTACTGCCAAAACCCTGCCAGGAAAACCCATACATACAGTATGAATTACTTATTTAGAAACTCATTTTGAGGTTAATTTAAGTCATCTCACAAATAGGCATTTGGATTCTTCACATTACAGAGTTCTGAGATGGCTCAGAGCCAAACCTGCCTGCAGCATCAGTACAGAATCTTTCAAGAGAGTCAAACAAGCTGCAACAAGCACATTGTAGGCACCATACTGTGCTGGTCAGTGGTTTGGGGAGTTAAATATGATCAACATACTGGCTCAAGCATAGTAGGATATCCCTCTGCTTTAAATGGAAACTTGTTTTCACTATTTGTTTACAGGGATCTTGCTTATGTACAGACATGAATGGAAACCTCCACTGACAGGGTGCTCAACCCCTCCTGTACAACCAATTTACACAAACACAGGAGAACCAATATGACTGCCCCAATCTATTCTGTAAAAGTAATAATTTAACTCTGCTTAGTGTTTTTCCTTACCTGAGCCTGTCCTCCCCACAATGCCAATCTTTTCCTTAGGTTTGATGGTAAAGGACACTTTTTTAAGTACTAGAGGGAGGTTCTCTCGGTACCGCATCTCTGCATTTTCAAAAACAACTTCACCTTCCTGTGGCCAGTCCAGAGGAGGAGTTTTGTTCTTAATTCGAGCAGGAGCTTCCAGGGAAAGTGTCTTTTAATAAAAATACAGAAGTTCAGTTTCCAGTAAACAAAGCACCAAAGGAAAATTATCAGCTGCAGCTTTCAGCAGTTCTTCCCTGCAGACTCAGCCCAAATAATTTATGGCAGTTCCATGATGAGCTCTTTGGCTGGATGTGGGCCCAGTGGTCCAGAAGTTTGCTGCATTACACTGACCACACTGTTAATTCCTCTCCTGTTGCCTCAGTAATTACATCAGTCGTTCTATACGACAGTGGTTTTCATCAATGGAATTCAAAATGCATTTCAGGCCTATTATTTAACAGCACAATCCTATTGAGTTTCATAGCCCTCCAAAGACTGGATACAAAATCTGGTGCATTTCTATGTCTTATTTGCTATGCCATGCCAGGATCACCACTGTTGGTTATGACACAGAAGAGAATATCCAAGTAACACATTAAATGCCACCCCTCTTCCTTCTCCTCCTCATGTTCCCCTTTCCAACTGAATCACTGAGTAAGCCCCTTCCAGCCTGCTCACTTTTGCTATTTCACTCTGCTCCTTGTTGAGCAGTTCACAGATTAAAGAGAAAAGCAGAACCTCTGAAAGCCAAACACAAGGCTTTATAGCATGTTTAGAGTGAAGTCAAGGTCACCTTCCCATATTTGGCACAAGCACCCTCTAAGAATGGCAGCAATCCTGTCATAGGATTCACCTCATGTAACTGAACCAGGCCATGACAACTCCTTTATAGTCTCTACAAAGAGAGATCTACAAATGCTATAAAACAGCATTTCTGGAGTGTGATTTTTCTCATTCTAATATAAATACTTGGAACAGGTAATAAATTGCCCTCTAGAGACACCCATTTCCTACAGTGACCATTGAGAGATCCCACAGGGATGTCAGTTGTGGACATCTGCAACATCCAGTTAGAGGCAGATTAATTGTACACCAGGGGTTTGAGAGAAAAACAGCCATCTGCTATGATAGTGGTCCCATTCTTTGAGCTTGATGCTCAAAACAGCAACCTTGAGTCCCCACTGAAAAAAGCCAAGCCTGGGCCTTGGTAAGACCAAGGATCTGAATGGTGTTTCACTGGCCACCTACCCTTCACTTCAGCTTCAAACTAATTTTACAGTTTCATAAATGGTTGTCTAAAGATCAATTTTTTTTCTTTAAATCACAGATAGTGTTGCTTGATAATGATATAGAACGAGAGACATAACTTTTAAAAAACCCCAAACAACAGCCTACAAGTGTAGGTTTGCCACTAAGGGCCTGACTGTGATAAACCCATCTCAGCCCAGTGAGAGATACAATATTTGACACAGTTGTCAACTTGTGTGGTCACCAAGTCTTCCATGAGCAGAAATTTTTTACTTAGATGTCTCCAGAGGATTTATTTAACTGGGGGACTGGACAGGTTTGGGGCTTTTTTTATTTTCTGTTTTTTAACCTGTGGATTAAATCCATACACTTTAAAAGAGCTACAAATATCAACTACTAAATAGCCCAGATTTACCAAAAAAATATATGCATCTCCCTCTGAGGTTCCCAGGAAACATTACTTGGAAAAGCCTTTCACCTCACACACCAGATCCAGTAGGAGGCTTTCTCCTGGCTACGATTTCCCCACTGACCTATGCCCAGTTCTGCACACACAAATCCCAGTTACAAAGAAAGGGTTACAGATAATCAGAGCAGCTTGCTAAGCATTTAGCCTGGTACATTTATCATGTTCAGCTGAGCACATTTCTCATGTTTGCAGTAAGAGCATTCCCTTGACTTTTCAAGCATATAGAAATATGTTACATAAGACAGCTGTGGAAAAGTAGGCTTATTAGGCTGAAGTGGAATTACTTGTAGATAAAATAACAAACAGTTATCTGTGTTTAAATGAAAGAATTCCATTAGATTTGGAATGAAGGATGCCAGAACACCATCCTTTTGCTGTAAAATAATGTTTTGAATCCCCAAGTTACCTCTTTCACACATTCCACTCTTTACTGTGAGTGCCAGCAAACTTCCAACACCTTACACAAACCCAGCAATGCCTCTAAGTTTAGTTATCTACCAGCTCTTGGGCCATTCAGCCCCCCAGTCCTGATACATGTGCTTCACAAAACAAACTCACTCTGCAGTGCTACAGCACAGGCTTCAGTGCCTTTCCAAGATCAGGAATGTACATTCTGTACTAAGGCAGACTATGGCTGAGGCCAGCAACGTAACAAACAAAATTTCACAACAGGCAGTTGAATGCAGTCCTACCTTGATATAGTGGTCAATCCTCTCCACTGAGGTGAAACGAGCTTCTGTCTCTGAAGCCAGTCTGACTGTAAACTGGAATAACCCTGTTAACTGAAGAGGTGAGAGAAAACATTTTTAGAGCTGTGACTTGCTATTGAATTAAGAGATTAATGTGGGCAGCAGGATCAGGGCAGTGACTGTGCTTGGGACTGGTGAGGTCACATCTTGAACCCTGTGTTCAGTTATGGGCCCCTTACTACAACACAGATATTGAGGTGCTGGAGCATGTCCAGAGAAGGGCAACAGAGCTGGGGAATGGTCTGGAGTTCTGAGAGGAGCAGCTGAGGGAGGTAGTGGGGCTCAGCCTGGAGAAGAAGAGGTTCAAGGGGATCTTATGACTCTCTACAACTCCCTGAAAGGAGGGTGTAGCCAAGTGGGGTTTGCTCTCTTCTCCCACTTAACAAGCAATAGGAGAAAAGGAAACAACTTCAAGTTGTGCCAGAGGAGGTTTAAATTGGATGTCAGGAACATTTCTTCACGAAAAGAGTTGCCAAGCACTGAAACAGACTACCCACGGGAGTGGTGGAATCACCATCCCTGGAGGTATTTAAAAGTCGTATAGATGTGGCACGTGGGGACATGGTTTAGTGGTGGGTTTGGCATTGCTGAGGTAATAGTTGGGACTCAATGACCTTATTGGTGTTTTCCAACCTAAAGAATTCTGCGATATTTGATATTCTTGACATTGGGCACCATATAACTAAAGTGTTCAAGGCAAGTTAATTAAATAGGTCATTTTAAAATCACCATAATTTATGAATCCCTTGAGAAACCAGCAGCTTAGAAACTTTTCTCAAGAGCAACAGCTTTAAGTATGAGGTGCCTAAGCTCTTTAATTCCACCTCGGCGCCACAAGGAGGCAGAAGAGGCCAAACAGCAGCTCCAACACGAGCGCTCAGAGCCCTGCAGCTCCTTTGAGCCAGCGCTGCACGCTGTTTGCTCATTAGCAATATCTACATTAAAAGAGAAATTAAGTATTACAATATGTGGTCACACCCACCTGCACAGCGTATGAGATGGCCAGCCCAGCATAGGCAGGAGGGATCTGGCCATGCATCAGGACAATCATAAGGCCAGTGGTTGTGATCAGAGCAATGCTGATGATGTCCAGGCGCACGGCCAGCCAGCGCATTGCGCAGCTGAACAGGTAAAACGGGGCCTGGTTGTCATCCAGCAGCTCCTGGTACCTGAAACAAACACAGCAAAGGCTAGTAGACTCCATGAGCCTGATGTTCTACAAATATCAGACCTACTTAAACTTCTGTTCCAGTATCAGCATTCAGGGTGGGAAGACTCCTCACTCACCGAGTTTCAAACCAAAACATGATGGCAGGGTTTGCAAACTTCCCCCACCACTACTCTTCCTAGTTTTGACCCTTCTTTCTCTTCTCCCAGTTTTTTTGCCCGGAAAAGTAACTTTCAGTCATAGAACCAATGATCCATCAGACCCCACTAATAAATCCTTCTGAATGCATTCAGCTTTGTGCTCCCCCATTCCCAGATGGATATCTAGACTGACCTGTGCAGAAATTCCTGTCCTTTGTGGTAGGCATGGATTGTGGAGAGACCCTGGATGCTAGATGTAATGTGAGACAAGAATGGAGACTGTGTGATGTTGTCCAGACGCTTGAGCTCTCGAATAAAGACTCTGGAAGGAAATAAGTGCTTTGAGTTTCACGCAGAACCACCATACGCCAACCACTAATTTGTACTTGAAGGTGAAAGTATCTGTTCTTTCAGCCAAAGCAGCTGGTGCACTTACCTAGACACAACATGCAGAACTGTGAACAGGACAATGAGGGGCCCCACTGCCACCAGGAACCAGGGGAAAACCCCAGAAATCACCCCCACACAGAAGAACACAAGGATGACGTTCTGGATGAACATTTCCGCTTGAAATGGCAAACGAACATCAACTGGGAAAATGGAAGGAAAAAAGGAAGGTCTTGAGCACAGAAAACTAAAACAACCCATAGAAATCAACTCAGTCCAGCTGTACCTCAGTAACAAACACAGGGATTTCTCTTTGTTCAAATTAGAAAGGTACATTTTCATTGGGATGTTTTTACCTTCTGAGTTACTGGCAGTCCAATTATTCCCATTTGCAGAAATAGCACTGATGTAACTCAAACCTAATTACCACCTCTGCTGCACATCAGCTTCACTCTAATGTTTTAAGTTGCTCCTGCATTAACTGCTGACAGCCCATGTGCAGCCTGGAGGTACAACAGCAGCAGCACATTTCCTTCTTCATAAGTGGATGCTCTGAGCTATCAGCTGCCTTCTAGAATCATAGCCCAGGTACATCCCCAATTCCTGCTTTGTTTACTGCAAGTGCACATTCGGCAACAGACACAGGGTACCAACAACCAACCAATCACCCCAACAGCAACAGACTGGAGAGTATCCAGGACCTAACTGGGAGGTCTGAATGTGGGATTTACAGGGCACACAGTGAGAGATACCTTCATCCATGTCTTTGGAAAACCTGTTGAGGATCCTCCCAGTGGGTGTAGTGTCAAAGAACTTCATGGGGCTACGCAGAATCCGTCGGAAGAGCTCATCATGGAGCCTTGAGGATGCTCTGAGAGTTCCCTGACAATGCAGAAAACATTGCAGGGTTATAAAGCAATGTCTGTCTTTCTGCCACCCTAATATTCTACTCCATTTCTCTCCAACCATAAGAGGTTTTTTACTGCATTCTGTGCTTCCAATCAATGAAAGAAGTTATTAATTTGAGCGGAAGTTTAGCAGAAACATGGTGCAGCCTCAAGAGCTGGCTGTGGAAACATTACAATCCATGACTGACTGGTTCAAAAGTCTCTCTTGGGAGGTGACCAAAAGAACCACAGTGACAGCAATATGCAGAATTAGGAGGAGGATACAAACCAGCACTGGCACATACCTTTACAAAGACCACACCACGAACAGCTTTCAGGATCAACATAACTGCCATAGACAGTGCATAGATGCCAGCATAGTAATGCATGTGAGGGTTATCTTTCATACTGCTGCTTATGACAGTCTCATTTCCCAAAGTCACAGTGGTGTTCTGCAGGAAATTCAAGGTTTCAGAGGTTGGTTAAGACAAGGATAAAGCATGTGTACATTACATGTGGTAGAATTTAACTGCCTTGTGTCTTCTCCCACTATATTAGATATTTCTTCTTTAAAGTACTTCAGTGACCATTGAATAATTCAGAAACTTTCCCCTGGCAGAGATGCTTGACTTGTATATTTGTAGCCCTTGGGGTTTTTTTCCTACAATATATTTCAAAATACTACCACAATGCCTATTCCATTTGATTCCTAATCTCTCATTTCATGCTTATTTCTTGTGTTCTTCTGAACAATGTCAGATGCTTGGATACCACCACATAGCCATATTCATCTTGGATAGATCTTTATCAAACTCTTATTTCTGCCGTGGGGCAATAAATCCTTCACTGTCACACTGTTATACATTCTCATTCTATTAGTCTTGATCTTTAAGTATGTTTAAAGACCTCATTGCTGATTTTAATACTGTTGGCCACCTGCACTTCATTATTTCATCTCTGAGATAAATACCTTGCTCTCTGTGCCCCCACAAAAAACTCTTGCAGTTATATTTGGATTTCTAAATGCAACAAGCCTTGCAATCAAAGCCCTGAGAGTGGGGAAAAAGCCCAAACCATCCCAGGTCATCAGAGAGTCTTCAACTTCCAAAAGCCATTTGACTCAAAGCCATATTTTAACAAAAAATATCCTATTAGGTATAAGATCACATTTAAACAAAAACCACTAAAATTAGCTTGGTGGCCCCTTTTGTATTTCCATTTCCTTTTCTTAGACTAACCAAGAAAATTAACAAGAGGGCAGCATTCAACCACATAAGTTATTATATCTATCTTTCTTGTCACTGGAGCTCTCTTATTCTTGGAGATGAACTCCCTAGTGAGACCACCTCCTGGGGAGCCTTACAACTTATTTAAATTAGGAAGCACCATTTGATCCCACAGGACTGCTCGGGATTAGTCTAGCACAGCAAAGCCCCAGCCCATTAAACACAAGAGTAGAAAAGCTGTTTAACTTACTCCACTGCCTTGCTTGATCCAGAAACTCAGCCACCAGTTGCTAAAAGCTGTGCTGCCCACATTTAGCACAAACAGTGCCATGATGATGAGGAATGCAAAGGGGCCTCCAGCTGCCTGAATGTAGACACCATAAACAGACCAGGGGACAGAGCCCTTGCCTTTCTCTTCCAGCTGGACCAACTGGCCTGCGAAACAGGATGAAAAGGGAATGAGGAAAGCTCTTCCACAAAACTCCTATAAATTTGTGAAACCTCACAAAAATAGTCTTTCAAACTGTACAGAGTTCTTTCAGAAACACACACTTTACTTCATGCTTAGAACTCAGTGGTTCAAACAGTTTTGGAGAAGTCACATTTCTTCTGCAGAATCATTCAAGTTACAGTACAGCTGAAAAAGCCTCATCAGCACAGACTTAAATGTTAGGCTGGGATCAGCTGCACCATTGCTTTTTAAACCCTGAAGTTCAAAGCTAACATTAAACAGACAACTACAGAGGTCAGATCTTCCCTTCATCCATAAATGCCATGTCCTGCCCTGGACCGAGTGCCAAGCTGTACACATGGCCGGCCCTCTTAGGGCAGGAAGGAGAGGTGGTGTGGGAGACAAGGCAGTACCAGCCCCTTTGTGCTAATGGCATCTGAACAACAGGAGCCTGACTGAACTTAAAAACATTGTACAGGCACCCATATTTTATGAATTAATGAATGTTCTTTGCCCACTGCCTGTGTCCCATCAACCACACTAAGTGATTAGGATTGAGACAGCTTCCAAAACCTGAGAGGTACATTAACAATATACTTTGAAGCACATGTTTTGAGCTTATTGGAGTACAAAACAATTACAGCCAGAAATTTGATTACATAGTTACCCTCCTCTTCCTTCTTTACAACCTTCTCCTTCTTCACAGACCCTGTTTTGGTACTTTTATCCTGGGGCCTTTTCAAGGAATTGTTTGTGTTCTTCTTTATATTAATCTGCAGGAAAACAATGACACTAAACAGAGTAGTTGGCTTTGACATTTTCATATCTAAACACAAACTTTTATTTATCTGCCACCTAAGGACAAAGGTTTTCAATAGCTCAGCATTCACATCAAGGAGGATATTAACTTCACAGTTATTACAGATGATTGCCAGCTCTGGTGGATTAAATTCTCCTCCTCTATTAATCTGAACTACTACCAACCTGTACAGGTAGAGTGCAAGGGTAATTTCCACAATCAGTGAAATTATGAGTGTACATGGTAGAGGAATGATATCTCCACTACTGCAAGAAAGATATAATCTCCCTATCCCTTGTAAAAATAACTCACATTTTTTTTAAAGAGACATTTCATGAGAGCTTTCTTAAGAAAAGTCAGGTTAACGTGATCTTCCAGAAATCCAATATCCAAACACTAAAGTGACTCACAAGCACTGTTCTAAATCCAGCCATCTTTCCATAACTGGGAGTTACTGTTCACAGTCAGCCTACATGGACTGAAACCCCTCACACACCATGTTCAGGGTTGCCTTCCCATACTTTACACGAGATCAAACCACAGAGAATCCAACTGATCATCCATTTATTCTTATCCCATAGGGATTGCAATTTAATGGTCTTTCCATGAGCTAATGTTTACAGTGACATTGAAGGTCAGCCAAGCATGAAGACTGGAGAATCTCTTGTTCACTATCACTATCATTATATTAGTCTTAAAATGGCAGAACTATTATCTTCATGCCTCAAAGGATATGCAGAGCATTGCATTATATCCTCTTGCTTCTTTCACAAATATCTCCCAGGAGAATGTGTCACCAAGCTCCTTCTATATCTGTAATTCTCATAATGCTTCCTTCTCAGAAATGTTTTGTTTTAAATGTCTCATGAGTAAGGAGCCTCTCATTTCTTAAAAAAATAAACTGCTGATGTACTTTTAATCTTTTCTTTCTAAGAGAAAATGCATGCAAAATTTAGACAAGTTATTATGATTCAAAATGCAAAGATCCTTACTCTAGAGATTAACTTCTGGAAACAAAGAGCGAAGGGTGGGAAAATTAAGTTGCTGAAAATTTACATGTTGTTGTACTGAATGGTTCTTGTTATTTTCTAGATTTACAATTTTTGCACCAACTGAAATACTAGAGCACATATTCAAGCTTGCATTTACAGACTTTTTTCATAACAGAATTAGTGTCAAGGCAAAACATTTTTTTCTCAAACTCCCCCAAAACACAGCATTTTCAATTATGCTTCCAAAATACTGTCACATCTAACTTTTGACAAGTTGTGTTACATCTGCTGTGCCTCAGTCCCACTCCATTGAAAACATAGTAACAAGCCAGTAAGAATTTTTCCAGACAAAAGTTGTTAAAGATCTGCACTAATTCAGAGGTAAATTAAGGAGTGGAGTGTACAATAAGAGAAGAACTTCCTGCTCAGAGCAACATGGGGAGACACTACAATATTTTCATTATTAACTCATGAGCTCATTGGCAGAGTCCTCCCTAGCACACATTCCCTAAAAAAAACTGTGACAAAGTGCTAATGAAGCAGAGATTATTCTATAGGAAATCTATTGGTCAGATCAACACATGAAAATGTGTGAAGCTATTTTCCACATTTCCAACAACATCACTTGGTTCACCTCAAAATAGTCAAGATTCAGAGCACTTTAAAATAAACAAGTACCTCAATATGTGGTGTTTCTCCCAGCTGTAGACTATTAAAAATAGTTGCATAATCCCCATTTAAATTCATCAGTTCCTCATGACAGCCTCTCTCGGTAATGCAGCCTTCTTTCATGAAGATCACTTCATCACAGTCAACAAGATACTGGAGAAAGTGGCAGCAAGAACAAGTCTCTATCACGGTGTTCAACAACCAAACACTCCCACACAACCCTTCTGAGACAGTGTGTAGACACTGGCACACAGCACACCTATGCCCACACAACAGACAGCTGATTTTCAGAGGTCCTCCTCTGACTAAAGCACCATGATTACTCACACTACACAAACAAAAAGGTTTTGCATCCTATCAAAACCAATCTCTTCTGGGAGACATGACTCAGGATACTTAAACACTGCAAATACTCATAGACTAAGCACTAATATTTCTATTCACAGAAGACAGCAAAAAAATCTCAGGTACATCAATTATGATTTACTGACACCAAATACAACTGTTTCTGCTGTGATGAAATAGCTTTATAGCAAGTTAGCAAAAATATTTTTGAACAAGTATTTATTTCTCTGGTAAATTTTCTTTAGACAAGGGTTACCAGTCCCAATCAGACACCAAGCAGCACTGGTATCAAATAATTAAATTGTGCTCAGTGCACATTTGCAAACCTAGTTTATAAATGTAAACCACATATTCTATACACAGACAGGGCTGTTCTGTCACAGGTCAGGGCACAGAAATTTCCAGTATGAAGGCAACTGATTAACAAACCATTTCAAGAAAGTCCAAGAAAGAAAGTATGGGAGATTCAGTACCTGAAGCTGATGTGTGATGAAAAGGACAGTCTTTGACTTCAAGTGCTTCCTTATTGCACTGTTAAAAATGTGATTTCCAACGTGAGCATCTAAGGCACTAAGGGGGTCATCGAGGATGTAAATGTCCCTGTCACTGTACAGGGCTCGAGCCAGACTGATTCTCTGACGCTGTCCCCCACTCAGGTTAGCCCCTCGTTCACCAATCTGCACAGAGACACACACCCATTATTCTATTTCTCCAGCACCATGCAACATAGATGACCAGACCAAAGCAGACCATGGTATTAATTTTTATATATTTATATAGATATACTCCCCCTAACATTTTATATTAATACATATATGTATTCAAGTTTAGGTGTCCACTTTGTGACCTGTGTTATACATTCAAATTCAATGGTAATATGCTTGAAATGTGGAAGTACTCTCTTTGCTTATTTTACCTTTTATGAATTAACATAGCCCTTTTTTTTCTTAGCTATTTTAAATCAAGTTCAGTTAGGTCCTGTTAAGGCAGCAAAATTTACAACACAATAAAAAAAATCCTTAACAGTCAACACCTGAGTAAAAAACAGGGTACAACTCTTAACAGCCCAGGGCCTACTAAGGTCAGCTCAAGAGAATGCATTCAACAGCTTAGCTCATATGCACCCCAGATTGATGTACCCTCATTCCAGTTTACTCTGCCAAACCACAATTCTTTTCTCCATTTATTAATTAGTTTAGTAATAGACTAATAAGCAAAACATACCTCTGTCAGGTCCCCATTTGGAAGGATGGCCAGGTCAGGCCTCAGACAGCAACCATTCAGCACAGTATTGTATCTGAAGAACAAGTAGATAAATAGTTAAGAACACTGATTTTCCCCACAATCATTTAACTAGTACAGCATCATATAATTTTCTACCCTAATAGCATATATTCCAGCAGCCTTAAAACAAATCCTCTGCCTTGGAGTCTCAGGAGAAAACTGAGGGTAATAATTAATCCCCTAGGTTCAAAAGCATTGTGAGGATAAAGAGACAATTTGTTTTCAGGGACAGTTGGCTAAGGGCCACAGGAAAGTCCCCAAGTGGAGGGGGGCCATGGAAGATGTCAGTACATTGCACACAGCAGTTGCTGTGTTTTAAGAGGGCAAGGCCAGGACTGCAAGATCAAATAGCACTTTAGTGCTGCTGACAGCAGCTGCTGGTTTTAACCAGCGGTCCACGATGAGGCCCAACCTCACTGCAAAGAGCAGTGACAGGCACACAGAGCCACCAGCCACAGGGCCACATGCAAGAGAGGCAAGATCCTAAATGGGACTTAGAGACAGACTCCAGAAGGGCATAGAGGCTTATGTGCAGTGTACTCTGCAATAAAGTTCTCCCATACTTGGGCCAAGAATTAGTGAGCTTTCATGAAACTCAGCAAGCAGTCTGACAAACCTTTCCTCATCATACTCCCTGCCAAACAGGATGTTGTCCCGGAGAGTGGCGTTGAGGATCCAGGCCTGCTGGGCCACGTACGCGAAGGTGCCGCTCACTGCGATGCTCCCCTCCAGCAGGGTCATCTGCAGGTACACACCAGCTGTGAGATCATGCTACCCATGCTTACAACAGACTGTGCTCTACAGAGCACAAATAAGTGAGATAGGAGATGGGAAAGAGAAGAGCAGAAATACTCAAAACAGCGTTTCTCACCTGTCCTAAAATTGCTGAGATAAGTGAAGTTTTTCCGCTCCCCACACTGCCACAAATTCCAACAAGTTTTCCCTACGCAGAAAGAAAAAAAATTACGGCACTAATTTCTTACATTCCTCATCCCTTTCAGAATCCAGACTACCTTTAATACCTCTGAGAGCACAGTTGGACATAAATGACAGCTCTAAAGTGACATAACAGAAAAAAAAAGCAAGAGTCAAGTCAGTATCAGTCACGCACCCAAATTGTATAGAGTGAACACAATCCCACAGTGAAATAAAACTGAAATCAACTCTACAAGTGAAAATAAAGGTGCTGGAAGTTCAGCTTTCTTCTTTCTAAGGATACAGGCCCAGAGGATCAATAAACCAAAAGCACCGAGATGCTTTTGAGAGTGATAAGGAAAGAGGAAAAGTCTGAAAGAAAAGAGAATTTAGCATATATGGGTCCGGTCAGACTCTTTGCCAATTAGATCCAATTTGCTAGAGAAAATGTACCAAGGAAATACTAGAATTCAGTCACTTTGAAGAACTTCTCTGCAATAGAATGAGTGGGTTATACCCACATCAAACAATTAATTTATTAAAACTATTTTTATTCCTTTTGTAAAAAATGTAAATTGAACAAGAAAGGTATACAGACACTTGTGGAACACATTGCTGGCCTTCTCTTGATAGCAGAGAAAGACAAAACCAGCTCTTTTTTTGATTTCCAAGACAAAAACAGCCTTTACATTTTCAAGTAACTGCACTCCTTTTTGAGGCAATTTTTTAAACTACATACATTCTCCTCCAGAGTTTAAAATATAGGTATTTTTACTGTTTAAAATAGCTTAAACTATTCCTCTATTTGTATAACTACCTAAGACAATTTAACCATGAATATCTTTATAAATATATGAATCCCATTATTTCAACATCCAACTGCCAGACTGCAAAGCTTTTGTATGGGTAGATAATGTCATGTATTAAGTTCAGTACTTTTTCTTTGACATCTTACATGCTTTTACCCACCTTGGAGCAATAGCTCCAAATGCTTCTACAATTCTTGAAAACCTGCATCCTCCTGTACAAAAACTCTCAAGGAAGAAAATTGCACATTCTTCAATGAAAAGCACTGTTATGCTCCATTGGAACACCTAATCACCTAAGATGTTCACCCAGAATACAGATGAAACTGCAAAATTATCAAACCACTGCAGGAACACACTGCTCATCAGCACCCCACTGGTACCTGGTGCCCTCTGCAGATTCTCTGAGCTCAGTGGCTCACACACTGTCCTAGGAGCTGCAAACCCCTCAGCTGGATGTGGAAGCTATACAGCCTGCCCTTGTTTCACAGGCTATTTGCAAAGATGTAGTTGCTAAAATGGGACAGCTGTTTACAGCAAGATCAGACACTGCATCCTGGATACTGCAGTTGCCATGGATATTACAGGAGTGCACAAAAGCAATATGCTCCATTTCATACAAAATGGAACAGCACACAGCTCTCTGTTTCAGGGGGCAGCTAAAATGAGGCCTTTTAAAAGCCCAGATTTCCTCCTTTCATTTCTTCTTACCTTTTCTATCTCCAAGTCAATGTTGTACAGAGTCCTCTGAAGCCGGAGGTTAACCAGGTGGATGATTTTGTGCTCCTCTTCAGGGCTGTGATGGTCATCACTGTCCACTAGAAGATGGCCCTTCTGCTCTGCCAGCACAGCTTGCTGTCCCTCATTCTGCAGCTTCATTTTCTCTTTCTTGTTCTTGGTGACTTTCTTGTCTTTTTTCACTTTGGGGGTCAACTTTGGTGAGCTCTGGACGCTGGCGTGGGAGAAGTCCCAAGCCAAGGTAGCATTTTTCACCTCTATCGCGGTGTGAGGATTGGCTGGTTTTTTCTTTATCATATGAACCTCTTCCATTAGAAATAAACTCTGATAGGAGTTGTGAGAGAGGTGTAAAGATGAGACACCTGATCAAGACTGGGAGACAAGCCTACGGCACACTCACGCAGCAAAACACATCAGGCTATATAGTAGGAGGAAGCTGAAGAGCAAAAGGTAGCTCATTAGTGTAAACTAACTCCAGGTCTGCTAAGTGGCTGGGGCATTCCTGGATGTGGTGGAAGACTTGGATACACTCGACTTTCACAGAACTGCAATGCTCTGGATGTGATATGACAGGCACTTCTTCCTTTGACACTCCTTGCAACTGCAGCTCTGTATGTTCCAGATTAAAAACACGTGAGCAGAATACACAGGTTGGAGAGGAGAGGTCACTAGAGTCAAAGTGACTGACTTGTCCTGCACACCAACTCATTATGGAAGGAGACAAAGGCTTTTAACTTGAGCCTTTATCCCTCAAGTTTTCTGCTGGGAAAAAGTCATCTTGCACAAGTGTAGCTGATCTATCTCAGGCTGCTTGGCAAGAAGTCAGTCAACTGTATCACATTTTCCACCACATCCATCAGTATTTACAATCAACAGATTAGGAAGACATTTTTCACACAGTTTAATTACAAGATAAAATGTTTGCCACTTACACAATTTGTTTTGAACCAAGTAGTTTTTTGGTGACTAAAACTTCTCAATTGCCAGCCTTACTTATTCTTGCAATTGCTATGTCTGAATCACACATTCCTAAGAAAGCTCATACTCATTTACAGAGCCAAAAAGTCAATTAAATTTTTGTTGTGATGTCAGAGTACCCACACCTTATGTTACATTTCCCATACAATTTATAGGCAAACTGGGAGAAATTCAATTTCCTTTTCCTTCTCTTCCCTCCCACAAAATCCCCTTCAGTGCACTTGGATTTAAGCAAAGCTGATTTTAGGCTGACTCAGAAGATGAAGCAAAAATGCTTAAAAGCAATGGAATCTCAAAATCACTCTACAGATGCTGGTTTTCTCACACAGAGGTTTGTTTCATGAATGCATTTCACAGAATCCATGTATCTGTCAATGCTTGTGAGAGTTTCTATTTGGAAAGTGCTATTTTCCATTCTGGAAATTTCCACAATGTGTAATACACTGTTATCTTCAAGAGACAAGACCAAGTAAAGGTCTCCTCTCTGAGTTCATAATGTACACACAGTGTAGTCATGCTCCAATCCCCATGATGGGAGATAAGATTGTTCATTATCAGGGTTTTACATTTTTTGCCACAGATCTGTTTTGCCAGATCACAACTCTACTTACTGATATTGAGGAATTTCAGTTAATCTGGTTTGGAAATATAAAACCTCAGGGTTCTATGACAACAGATAAAACTCCACTGGTTTTTTGTCAGCCTGCTTACCTAACACCTGATATTTTTCAATGTTTTATTCGCAAAGCATAAAACTTCATTGTACTCATGTTGCAGTCTTTTCATATAGATGTTCTTAAAATGGAGTTAAAAATTATTATATGTTGAGCCACTGAGTCCTTCACTCTTATCTCTTCCTGTGGCCAACTTCAAAATCATAAAATCTTTGATTCAGACTATTTTGTTTCTCACACTGGTATTATTTTATTCTTAAACTGCTAATATTCCTTCACTACATTTGTATCTCTTGCAGAATCAAATCATCTAGAATGCTAAGTATAAAGAAATATAACTTCTCTGCCATTAAAATCATATTACCTTCCAAGTGTTCCCTTTGCATCTACTGAACACATACAACACTCCACACTTACAGAGAAAACTGTGAGGCCAAATGACTGCTTACCTTAAATCTGTCAACAGAAACAGATGCCTCAGACAGAGACTTCACTGAGAACGGAGTTACTTTGAGAGCAAAAGTCATTGAGTTAAAGACAGTGACCACTGTGAATGCCTAAAAATGAGACAAAAATAATCACATTTGGATGCAATATTCTAACAGCTCCAGCCTTCTAAAAGCTGAAATGGCACAGCAGCAAGTCAAGACCATAGAAAAAGCCCAGTCCAAGAACAACCATTTAAATATTCAACATTCTCAAATAGCAGAAAACAGCAAATCTACCCAACTTCTTCTCTAGTGCTTTTAACAGACCATGACAGACCTGTTCTGTTTGTAGGTCTGACAAACACAACAGCCAGTAAAGTCTACACTAACCTACTAGTGAAGGCACAAATTCAAATCCTATTTTTAGACATTTGTGCTGTTTTGATCCAAGCACACTGCAAAACAAAAACATCCAGTAATCCCCAATGCCCCAACCAAACAGGAGGACTCATTTGTATTCAGCCCAAAACCAGGAAGGTCAGGACAAAAGAGCACTGAGAGCCTTTTGCTGCTGTCACAGCCATCAGATATTCACTGTTGTGAATGAGGATACAGGCTGGCCACATGGGCACAGCCACACGAGAAATGGCTCAGCAGAAAAGCTACAGAAGCAAAAGCATAAAGAATATTTTCAACAGTTTACCTGAGCTGCTGTAAGGTCATAGCCAAGGATCATATGGACAGAAAAGGTCACCACACTGGCAATGACTACAACGATGGGAGCCACTCCCACAGTGATGCTCTGGAAGTAGCCTGCACGCTCCAAGATTTTGCGTTCCTCCTCACGAATTTCTAGAAATACAAACAGGGGCACCAGGTTTGAACTGTGATTCAGGGGGTATAAACACAAAACAGACAGTACCATAGCACTACAAACACTGAATAAGAGGCCTAACTCTACACTTTAGTGTTTATCACATTATAAACCTTCTCAGAAAGGAAGCAATTAGAGACGAGGAAACTATAATGGTCTGTAATCTCCACACAAATATAGGGATTTTTTAATTTCTTTAAAAATAGAGTAGCCAGCACATTTATTAAAAGATAAAAGAGGAATAAAACTTTAAAATTTAAGATTAGTGTCATGCCACAAACATCATTATACTAGAAAGTAAAATTTTAGAAGCAGGTCTGTTTGTCCAGCCCATTGTGCATAATACAGCAGAGCCTGAAGGATGACAGTGTGCTTACACTGCTCAGACAGCAGCACCTACAGCACAAAGTCAGGATGCACCAGGCTGCAAAGCAGTGGGGCATCTGCAGCAAAGGAACATTTACAGACTGTGGGAACTCACTTTGAACGTTCTGAGAAAATGGTTTGACCCAGGCATACATTTTAATGAATTTAATGTAATTAAGAACTTCATTCATCTTTTGCACACGTTCATCTGTTGTTGCTACACATTTTCTTCTGAAATAAGCTGTGAGGCGCGACACAAACATCTGGAACAAAAGACAACACCATGAAACATTAATGGCAACTCAGAAAAAGCAAGTACATTCAATTCCTAATTACCAGAGAAAAATAACTTTTAATCTGAAAAGGGGATTCAGAGATAGAGCAGCAGTTGCCTGGCTCTAACGTAAAACTCAGGCTGGAAATACCATATATTTCCTCCTGCCCCATCTGCACCAAGCACCAAACTTGTGAGAGCAAATTCCAACAATTTCAACAAAAATTTGAGAGAATAAAGGTGTGCACTTATACCAGTTCAGTTAAAGTTTCTGAAGCACCAAATTAACCTAAAGACACTTGAAGTTGACCCCCATTTTAGCCAGCCTTTTAACCTGATTCTGTAAGGCAAATCAGGACTTTGCCCATTCAGATCAATTTCTGGTCTATGCCAGTGCTATGAAGGTAGTAAAACAGTTTTTAACATTTTTACTAAACTATTCTAGAAGCAGAAAGCTGTTTGACATGTTTTAAAGTATCTGCTACTCCTACATTCATCCCATTCCTGGTTTGAAATTCAAACCCAATGCACTACTTCAGGAAGTTTTAGCTCCTTGCCTTTCTTCATATACCTGCAAACTCTTTTGAAGTTCCCCATCAGTAAAGGGGGACTGATGGAAAGAACTAGAACTCCACTTTTCATTCCCCTCTAAAATGCAATTCCCACTACATAATTCTTTACTTTTGGCCAGATAAATTGGACCAAAATGAACCCCACAGTATTCAGCCTCCATGGTTTATAAAACATGCATTATGAATACAGTGACAAACCTTCAGCAGTCTTACAGGCATTTTATAGGCAAGAAGATTTTGGCTTGAACTAGCCTATATCACAGCTCAGCAGAAGCAGGAGTATCTCATCAAGAACAAGCTGTGCCAGATGTGGTGTTTTTCAACATCTTGTGTTGAGTCAAGAAATCAAGAACACTGCTTACACAACACTGAGCTCCCATACACAAGCTGGAGGCCTCATATCTTTCCAACTTCAACCATGAGCACCTGAATCTTCTGCAGTTTCATTTAGCTATGAATATTAGTCTCAGCCAAATCTCTCAGCTTTCCTATCCCGACTTTCTAATTTTATCACTTTGAGCTTCCTGTTTCCAAAATTCTGCTTCGTACACTATCTTATAAATGCCTTCAATAAAGTGCAATGCCATAAACTGGCTAAATCTAACAGATTTTTCATTCAGGTACACATGGCCTTCATTCAGAACTTTTATTCAGAACTATACATTTGTCTGACCTAAGAAAAATTAAGCAAGTCTTAACTTTTTCCAACTCACCATTGCTGGGTAGAAGAGGATGAAGACAGCAGACCCCAAGAAGCCTGTTGGACCCAGAATAATCACATTATAAACCATTCCCAAGATGGCCACAATAGGGCCCCCAGCCAACAAACTGCCAACTGCTGCAGCTTCAAACATCCTCTGACCATCATTGGAACAAACATTTATGAGCTGAAAAACAGACAGAACAGATAATTTAGATTTAAGGCACAGCTCATTCTCAAAGGAATATATTACACATCCCTTTTCACACTGCCATTTCCAAAACAAGGTTGCAGCTTACCTCTCCAAGAGACTTCTCCTTGATGTTCTTCAGCTTCAGAATTTTCTTAAAGGCCATTGTCAGGATAGCCCCACGCAGTCTGACCCCCGTGCGATAATTCAGCGCCCAGGTTAGTGCCAGGGACCATGAGCGCACCACTTCCGTCATAAAGATGCCAAAAACTAAAAACAAGCTGTACTGCAGGTTGGACTCACTCTGCTGGGTGTACTCCAAGAGGTGTTTCACAACGAATGCCTACAGGAAGAAATGCAAGCTTGCATGAACACCCCATCATCCCAGAAGACCATACAACAACTTTATGTTAAGTTAGAAATAAGTAGGCTACTTTGCTTTTAGAAGAGCCGTTTGAAATAGAAAGCATCTTCTTTCCAGAAGTAAAAGGTGTCAATACAAGAAGTACTGTAACACAAGCCCTGCTGAGAGCCAAGCACTGAGTCAAATTTAGTAAGTAAAGAGAGTTTAATTTGGAACCATATTCCTCGCAGCACGCTCCTAATCCTCCGTGTCTTCTAACTTAACATAAATGTCAGTTAGCTGAAAGCAATGCATTATCATATAGAAGAGTTTTAAAATATAGTCACTACTTATACATCTGCACACATTAAAAACATTCCTTTACGTGACATTAAGACCTTTTTTATTTTATCTTTGGTTTGCTTCAAACGTGCTTATTTGATAAAAAGGAACAATGTACCTACAGTTGTAGAGGGGAAGAGTGAGAAGGACATTTGCAAAACATTCCTGGAAATAAACATGAGCAGTTTAATAGTAAAGAAAAAAACAAGCAGAAAGCACAAGGTACGCAATACCACAAATCATTGGGGACAGGGGAGGAAAAAAAAAAATAAAAGACAAAAAAAATAACCATTCAAACCCTCCCCATACCCTCTTCCCCCAAGAACATAAACTTTACCTCAGGAATCACATTTCAAACATCACCTGCAGAAAGAGGACAGCCCCCAGAACCACCAATTCCCAACTCCAGCTCTTTGTGGTCCAATGGCACAATATAACATCATACAATTCACAACCACCAGCATTAAATATTATTAACTGCGAAACAATAAGCTTTTATTTGAAATGAAGCATCATCTTAAATGGTAACATCTCCAAAACACTATACAACAGGTAGACCATTGCATAAACATACAATCTGCACATACAGGATAATTATAAAGGGCTAATATCTAACAGTCAGTCTTAGCTTCTAACAAATTAGATTTGAATCTATACACAAAATTATAAATACACAAAAACGGAATGGTATTTGTTCACGGAGTCCAAAAGAAGTCAAACTTGAAGGTACCAACAAGAGGAGGCTTCTGAGGCTGCACAAATTCTGAAATCTGGTTTCAAAAGTATCCTACAGTAAGGCTTCACAAACAGCAAGAGACTTCCTAGAGAGCTTTTCAACAAATGATGTTTTAAGATACTGGTGCTTTTGATATACTAGTACAGAGTAGAGAATTACCTTTGCCCATAAGAAAAATCAACAAAAAATGTGAGACCAAAGAAAATATTTGAGAAGCCTTTCACATCATAGTCCGTTGAAGTCCTCTTGGCTAAATCATGTTTTGCAAGTAGGAGTTCTGTATAGTTTGAATAGAGAGGAAAAAAACAAAACCCCACAACTCCAGCAAAGGTTTTGATTGCTACAGCCCAGCACCAAATTTAAAAAAAAATGGAGATCAAATTCATCTGTTCAGAGGAAAATAATTCTGCACATCAGAACCAAGGAAACATGCTGTAAATAATTTTGCTCTTTTTCACAGGTGTGAATTAAAGCCAGATGTCCATCGGATTATAGAATGGCCACTGAGAAAATTTACATATCAATCACTTCACAAATGTGAGGAGCTCACATTCACAGATCTATTGCATTCCAACTTTCTCCTGATTGGACTTAATTTTACATCGACTGTTTGGATCACAACTGCATACAGTTGGTCTGCAGTTACTGTGGAGATTACTGACTTCTTTTTCCAGTATTCAATCCAACATATGCAACTGAGTCACTGAGCAATTGGGGTGAAAATCCCCCTTTTTCCTCACGAGGTGTAACTCAGCATGGTCGCAGACTGCAAGCATTTTCTCACACACCACAGCATTGCTGAAAGTCTCCAAGAGAGGATGTATAAAGATAGCAGATGTTTCCTGGGGTCTCATTCCTCCCAAAACTTTAGTGCAATTTTGCAGCACTATTTTATAGATTCAGCATCTCCCATGATGAAATAGAGACCAGCTTACATTATACCCCAATTTACTTTTGTTCCGGAAGAAAGAAAAGAGGAAACAGCAGATTAAAGAATTTTGAAAAGGGAGGGGAAAAAAGTCACAAAAAATTAACATTTACATCTGAACAAGTACTATTCAAATTCATATTAGTTTAATGAGAAGAATCCAGCATAAAGTTATTTACAAAACAAAAACATTACAGTATATAAACTAAGCTAAGGGGGGAAAAGAGCTCCTGTGGCTATTACCGTAGTGGTTGGTACAAGCTGCTCGGCTGTCTTAAGCATTCCCATGGAATAAACATTACCTTACCTTTGCTCTTGGCGGTGGCTCTGGCCAGCAGGAATGCCTCATCCTGACGCAGAAAACAGCCATCCTGAAAATGCTGAAGAACAGCTTCTGTCACTGGTCCCACTGCAGTGCCGGCGTCCCTGCTGCAGCCAGCGCGCCACAGCACAGGGCAGGCTGCAGCTGGAGCCAACGGGGAAACTGGAAAACTTACCTCCCATAGCTTACCACTCCCCCCTCCAGTAACTGACCAAACTGGCAAGCTGTGCTCCACTAAAATAGCAAGTTTCCCCATCTCCCAAATGGGAAGAATAGCTCTGAACAGTAGCAAACAGGTGCATTGTTCAGACCTGGAGTTAAACTGATTATGTTTAGTAATCAGGAAACTTCTTTGCTCCTCCACCAGAAGTTGGAAGTTTTGGTAGCTGATCAAATATTAGCAAGTATTTATTGGAGATAAATAGTATATCACCTATACTAGTACATTCTGATGGTTATTACAAGGCAGTCTGACACATGCAGCTGACTCACCAGGTTATAGGTTTAGATTCTGTGCCAGATGCAAAACGTATAAAAAAAAAAAAAAAGAGGAAGACCCTTGAAGGATCTGATACCAAAAAAAAAAAAACCAACCAAACCGAAAGAGTCCACACAGGAAGTCTTGAACAACTCCTTTCCAGTTATAACCATCACAATGCTCATTAGCAAAGCCACAGCCATTTGCTGGCATTTCAAGATCATAGACATTCAATTAAAATTTTTGAAGTTTAATATAGTGTTTAACTCCACTTTTATAATTTTCCTCCAATACATGAGGTCAAGTCAAGTGCTTTTCCTGATCTCCCTTCTCACCTTCAGGTGACTGAAAGGGTGTAACAATACAAGAAAGCACTGATACTTCTGAGGAGACAGCATAGGCATATCCCTGAGGCATGCCATTTTTAAAAACAGGGAGGAGGGATGGTAAAGACTTATTTTCATGCCAAATGGTGGAACCAAAAATGAATTGGGCCTTATTCAGAAAAATGAATAAGGCTGTCTGTAAATGGGCAACTGTCTATAGATAATTTTAAGTTACCCATATCAAGCATCAATTGCAGCAGTAGCCCCCAACATAATCAAGCTGGTTTGTTTTCTCCTTTCCCCTCTCTCTCATTGAGCAGTTTGGCTGAGACAAATTGAGACCATAACACTACAGAAATTAGGGGTAACCCTGCTGCAAGTTCTTTGCTAATGAGAAAAGCAGCTCCTCAAGCCCTGTAGTGAAACAATGACAGAAGCTCTTCTTGGGAAAAGCTAGTGCTGTTAAAACCTTAATCATAATTTATTGTTATTACCAAAGTATATTCATCTATTTTATAATAAAGACAATTATAAAATATTACAAAGAAAACAATACCACAGAAACATTCATTGTTATTCATATTACATGAAACAAGGCAAACTTTAGGAAGACTTAAAAAACAGAACATCATTTTTTCATAAGACATTTAAAAGGAGGAAAACATTTTAAAAAGACATTTCACCTAACAGTGCACCCAAGTGTACTTACCCAAGAAATGAACCTCCAGCTTACCAGCACACTGAAACGTGTACTACTAGCAGTAATACTGCTCCTACTCCTCAAGGGAAATGTGTAGAGAATAAATTTAGTCAAAATTTCAACTTTAAATCTGCACAGCATGTGCAACAAACAGGTGACAAAAAATGGTGTGAATGTCAAGTCCCATGTTGATATCTTCAATACGACCCTTAGCAACAAACAGCAGCCGTTCCTAGAGGCAACAACGTTTCCTAACACTTTTACCTGAAACCTGTCTGGCCATTTTCTGTAGGATCAGTAAAGACTATGCCCACAGACTTCTTGAGACCTGCTCACGTTAGTTTTTAAGCAGTGCTCTCAGAATTGTTTCGGTCCGCTTCTTGAAGACTGTTATTAATGCCAATAATTTAAGATTAGGGTTTTATCAGATTGAATTTTATTCCAAGATAAATTTACAGAATTTCAAAGAGAAAAACAATTAGAAGACCTGCACATAAGAATCTTATGAAAAAAGCAAGTTATGCAGTTAAGCTTATGCAGTTAGGGAAAAACTTTAAACTACACTCAAAACCAAAAAGAAAAAACAAAAAGTCCATTTCCTCCAGGATACCTGAACTCCCCCTCCCTTCTCCAAGAACTTGCCTGGGTATTCAGCAACTGATCCATCAGCTGTAGGAATCCTATCTTGGATTATTGAATTGCTCTTGAATTTTACCCCAAAATTTCTAGCTAGTCAAAACGTTTAGGTGATTCTGCAATGAAACCTTAAGATTTTACAGTTGGCCATGAGATGGAGCCCTCTGGGGTTGTTAAAAAAAGGATGGATATTACTTACTGGTCCACTGAAACCCGCGAGCTGCGTGATCATCAGAGACACTATGGAAAGGATGAGCCTGGTGCGGCAGAAAATCCACACAACCCTCCGGAGAGAAGCATCATCAGGCCCACTTTCTTGCAGTTCTTCCTGCCACAATCTTTCCAGCCTAATAAAAACAGAAGATTTATGACATTTATTCATGTCATTAATTTTTCACCATGAGAGAAGGTACAGCCTCATAGGTATTTCTTTGTTAAAATTCTAAACGCTTCTTAGATCAGAACAACAAAAAATATTAAGAGAAACAAATACACTCTGTGAGGTAAAGAGAAATATCTATGTAGTGTTACTTCCATAGGACAGAGGGATGAAAAACACAATGCTTTTTCTTCGCCTGGAGTCTCTTTGGCAATCTTAATATATTGGCAGTCTTTCTCTGCTGAACTGACTGAAGAGCTGCAGAGTCAAAACCTGAGTAAATTCTCATTAACCATGGACAGTAAGCCTGATCAGAAGATCTGATCCACATTCAAATCACCTTGCTACTGACAATACTATTTCTCATTTTAGCTCAAGACTTTCACTGTAGCCTTGAGAAAAAAAATTGTTAAAAAAAACAGATTAAAGACATGCAAAATCAGAAGAATTGCAAGACATGCCTAAAGATATAATCCCCTAATTTCACTGAAATTGGCAAGGCTACAGAAACTATGTTGCATGAGAAAGTTGTCTCTGAAAGATGAGAGTGAATTTCAGCATTCTGAGAAAGGCAAAACAAAATGTCAGTACTGCTCTTCTAGGGCAACACTATACCATTGCCTGCACACTAACATGTAATAAATGGAAACAAGAAAATAATAACGAACATCTTTACCTTCTGCAGTTGACATCTGAAGACTCATGCCTTGATAAAGACCATACATCATCCATAAACAATTCCCCTTTCTTGTATGCTCTGTGGGCCAAAGGAGTGAGCCAGGAGAAGGTCATGGAGGAGAAAAGCCCAGCATTATCAACCGGGTGCTGGTGTCTAAAAGAATTAAAAAACAATCACAAACAAATGAAAAAGGAAACAGGAAATGTCAATCCTCAAGAAAAACAAAGCCTCCTCTCATTGAAAGCACTCAGAGTACCAAATGGTCCATGCCAGCCACACTTGCTAAACAAATTCTGATGTTTCCAGTACCAGTCAGCAGACCTACATCTGCAATTCTGCTTTGTCACTGGTTTGAAAAGCAAATGCTGTATCAGTTCTGTGGTAGCCTAAAGACGTACTTGGAAGTGGTCCGTATGGGTTTCAGTGCATTCAGACCATGGTGGTATTTGCCCTTGTGATGCTCTTCGTCCAGCATTCTCAGCTGGGAATGCACAGAGATGTCCAGTGGCAGGCCCTCTGCCCGAGCTGCTGCTTCCAAGGCATCCTGGCATTCAATCTGCTTTTACAAGAAAGACAACAGATTCAGACTTCAAAACTACATTTGAAGTCCATGACTCCCATCTCCAGCAATTTTGCACCTCTTTCTTCTGCAAATTATTGTGCAACAATCACAGTCATTTCAATGTCTTAGACCACAGGCTTCATCTTGGCAGCAAAGCCATGGAAGGGACAGGTTCTAGATCTGTGTTAGACTGCTGCATTTGTAAAACAAATTAGTACCAGTATTGCACCTGTGCATTCAAAGGATGAATGGATAGACCTGACTAATCCTACCACAGGAAATATGATAGAGAAAAATTACAACATCAAGTACCTATGGCATGAGTTCAGGAAATCAATGACTGGCTTATACAGTGGAATTAAGACAATTTCTTGATGAATTTACACCCTCTTAATACAATTTAGATATTCTTATCCACAGAAAATACAAAGTATTTTCAGAATGCTACTGAAGTCCCTTCTTCAAAAACTCTTTAGATTAGATCAAAGAAATCAAATATGCACTAAGCAGAATTGTACTTACTTTTACAATGTTTCCTGTTTTCCCTCTTTTCCCCTAATCTAAATGGAACAAAGATGATAATTTTCTCTGCTCCCAGGCACAGTTTCTCAATGGCTCAGCAACTTTGGTAACAGCCATTTACTTAAAAAGCAAGCCTTATCTCGGGGAGGGTTTCCACAGCCCCAGTGAAAGGCAGACTTAATACTAATCCAAGAGGAAAAACAGCAGTGATACAGGATATCAAAATGTTGCAGACTTCAAACAAATCTTTTGATCAGCAGCCAGATGTGGCAAACTACACAAGGAGATGAGCCTGTTATCTGTACTGGCAGAGGGCCCTTGACTGGTTCTGCTAACTTAATGTGCCATTTATTGCAGGACCATGTTACCTGCTTGCATTCTAGTTTACTGCAATAGAGCTACTTTGCAGAAAAAAAAAAATCTGAGGTAAAGTCTTCCTGAAGGTCTTACAAAGATACCATGATTCTACCTTTATTCGTTGACTTTTCACAGCCAAGGTACCTTATTTCCTTGAAAAGAAACAACTGTGATGCATTGTAGCCTCCAACAAACACTAAATGCAAGCACTTGGTTCCCGACTTGCAAGTCATGTAACTGTTTTTGGAAATGTCACCATTTATCATGGTCTTTGTCGGTACTATCTTAACATGTAATAGTATAGCACACTAAGACACTGTTTCCACCCATGAGAAGGATGAGAACAGGAAACTGATAATGTCATAAATCTGTCCCTTATTTACTTAACTTTAAGTACTTAAATAGTGCCTAAGCATGTTGCCAACAATCCATGGTTCTATCTCAAAAAATATATTTGCTAAGCTATCACCTAAAGCTATGGTAACAAAAGATAGCCAAATAACATGAAAACAAAAGAACATTAAAACCTTATGACACATGGAGTGACTCAAAAACACACAGTACTTGAAATCTGAATTAAAAGACTTCTCACTCAATTTATATTAAATTACTGACTCACTAAGGCAACACTGCCTTACTAAACCTATGCAAATCAGCATTAATAAGGGACCTGCCATAAACATCCCAAAGGAGTCAGTAGCAAGGAAGAATTCTGCACCACCCCTTTTCTGGATACAGCAGAGAAATTCTTAACGGGTTTGTTTGGTACCCTCACAAGAGGCCCAGGGCAGATCTGCCCAAACATCTTGTTGCTGATAACACACTTGCTTCTAAGTGATGCCATAAGCTAGTTGTATAAACATTGCTTTTCAGAGCACACAAAAAAGTGCCTATAAGTAAAAATAAAATTTTCCAAAACAGAAAACACTACATTGATGAGCATAAAAATAGGTTCTCACCCACTTAAAAACAAGAATAGCTTTTTAATAAGTAAGCACAATTGCAAGGGTTTAGGCAGTCCAAAGATAATATTCATAAACAATCACTATGAAAAATAATTAAACTCTCAAGAGTTCTCTCAGCAAATGCGGAAAAGCTGAATTGATAAAGATGAGGGCAGTGCCTTTGAAAGGCCTTTAAAATGTCTTGCCACAGAGACAAATACAAGCAAAAAACCCTCATTGAGAGCACTGCTCATCTCCATCTTGGTGAGATTGTCAAAATCCCACATGTAAGACTACCAAGAAACAAATGCACCACACCACTGTACAATTAAGATTTAAGAACAACTCTACAGTTCTGTGTAGTTCTCTGAAGATTAGAAGATCTTCAAAGCAGAGTTTATCAGGAAGAAGTGATGCTCCTAAGTTGTTCTACAGGAACAAAAGACTGAAGTAAAAAAAAAACAAACCTCAACACTTAATTTAGGTTTCTGATTAGGTTTTCTGATTGCCTGCATGTGTGCATAGTTTTCTTGGAAACCAATGCCTTGAGTCATTACTAATGTGCTTCAACAGGCTCCAGCTCTGCTCTTGAAATAAATGTCTAATAAACATTAAAAATAAATTAAAATACACTTTTTAAAATTCATCAACTTATTAATATGCCAAAACAAGCAGTGAAATATGAGTGATACGACATGGTATTGATAACTCCAAACAAATGCTCACAGAACAAAACAAGTCTAAATCAGATATTGCTAACTGGAAGAGGAAGATTCATTCAGACATTTATTGAGAAACAGCAGATGACTGCTCAGCACCAACAGAAGGTCAAAAACACAATGAAGAATTGTTACAGAAGACACAAAGGATAAAGCAGAAAATATTACCATAACACTTAAAAAACCCTAGGGTTTACATCCTTTTTGAACACCAGACTATGTCCCTTGTCACTTCAGTTCAAAAAGGGTATTGTACTTAAACTTACTTTCCTTGAGCAGTAATAACAATGGGGCTTGGAATAGCATAAATTTAAGATTTTTCAGCTGGACAGAAAAAAGGAACAAAGGAACAGATATTTGAGAGGTCCATAAAGCCTGAAGAAAGAGACCTAGAGAATGACCACCAATTGTTCTTACAACAAAAGAACAAGGCACACTTAAATTTAGAAGTCTCTATCATAAGATACTGAAAGGTTCAAATGCATAAATGGATTAAACTCTGGAGAAATAAGCTCACATAGGATAAGCATATCATGGCTCACTAAACACATGACAGAGGGCAAGAACAATCATTGATCCAGCATCTTATTAATAGCTGGTGGATGCCAAATAAATTTTCTGCAGCCATAGGCATCTCCTAACAGAGCATAATAGTTCTGCACTCCACATGCCATGAAGCTCTGACACACCTGAGTACAGGCTGACACAATTCAACAGATGACTATGAGAATTAGCAGATTAAGAAAACAGTTAAACTTTTAATCTTGGACCCAATCCCCAAGAGTGGGGTGAGCACCAAGGAAACATCACTGCACACATGATCCTCCTTCATGGGTGGGTCACAGAGGGGCAGAGAAAGAAAGGCACAGTTGGTGCTGCTACCACAGAGCACACCTGCCCCATCTGACTTTCTACAGCTTAGGAAAACAACAAAACCATACAAGCACCTGTTGGCATGAATTTGTCAAAAAATTGGTCATAGCAATGGTAAGCACACAAAGTAATGAGAGAGTCAAAGATTACATGGTTGGCTCAAGACATATGACAAAGCCTGAGTGAGGTGAGGAAAATGAGTGGTTTAGGGGCAAGGGGAAACTATTTGCTCGTTAAATTAGAGACAGATGTACCAAATCCACAGTCCAAGGTCATGAAAATGCAGAAAATTTAGGAGCCAAGCTACAAAGCTGTCATATACACATGATGTCAGAAGTTCCATAGGAAGCAAGAATGGCATGAGGAACCTTACTCAGAAAGGCAAGCAAACTCAAATATATGAACTTGCACACTTCTGAAAATGTGCCAAGCAGGCAACATGGGCATCTGAGGATGGGGAACAGGTAAAGAAAAATGAAGCAGCTGTCATGTAGGTGGGAAGGAAAAAGCCACTCAGGGAGATTCTAGCCTTTCACACAGTCCCATAACAACCTCCTGTTTAAGAGAAGGTAGCAATTATTGGTTTGACAACTGTAACATCACACAACTGTAAAACTAGACAAGACCGGAGGCAAAGCAAAACAGATTTTTCCATCCCTTACTCATCTTGCAGAGGAAGAACCTGATGTGTGCATACAACCCAAACCCCACCAAACAGCTTCATCCCTTCTTCCATAAGGCAGAACATCTTCCAGGGCTCAGACCACAGCAGGGAAGAAGCTGCATGTCTTCTGGTCCTACCAGCAGCTGACAGGAAACTAGAACAGACCTATAACTACTTTTACTAATCCTTGCAGCTGACATAGACTACAAAAGCTACTGTGGTTGACTTATGATTACAAAGTTAAAATGGTTTGATTTAAGTTGTAAAGGTCTCTGAGCTGGCAACACTGCAGAACAGAACTCCTAGCTCTTGCATTTAACAGCCAGAGCTCAGCAGGCTTCCTCATGCCTTTAAAGTTCCCAGCAAGGAGAGGCAAATGGGAAACCTAGAGACCAGAACAGCAGAGCTCAGAACTAGGTGGGCATGTGATGAGAAAGAATTCTATCATCACCAGTTCTGCACAGTGCTTAAAGCATTCTCCATATTACAGCTCCAGGATGAAGAGCAATTTTAAAATATTTAAGACTTCATTAAAAGATTGGTGTTGCAAAACAAGATTAGTTATTAGCTTGTATGGGATGGGGAAGGGAAGAAAAGAATCAACTGTTCCTTTTAACTTAAGCACAACTAAAATAAAACAAGAGTCTAGGAAAAGATTCTCTGAAGTTGTAATAACATTCTTCCCAGAAACTCCTCTGGATCCAAGAATACTCCCACTGGAAAGGAGTAAGGGGTATATACACTGCTTTTGCAGGTAGCACAGGCAACCCCTAAAGCATTGTTGTCCAGACTGCAAGTCATCAAACCCCAGAGCATCTGAAAATTAAATAGGTTTGCAGGTCCAAACATTGTCAAGTCAGCAGTTGCTTGGTGAAGCAGCAAGTGCAGCATGAACTTTATAGTGTACTAAGACAATTCTCTTCTCCTTTCACAGGATTTGATGCAGCACACAATCTATAAAAATATTAACAAGGGGATTTGCAGCATTAGGCTCCCAGCCTTCTCTGTAGCTAGGATACTTTATAATACCCTGCCTGATTAAAACATGAGCCTATTTAAGACTGGTTTGGTGTACCATCCACCCATACCAGCTGTCTCCCTGACGCTGAGGCAACAAGGAGCAGGCACTGGGCTAGATCAGAGACAGTGGGTGTCAGGAAGGAGGCACTGATCCTTTAGCACCTGCACACATTGATTGCAAAGTACAGGCAGCACAGCTGAATTCACACAGCACCAAGGTGAGACCATCAAACTGTCAGATGCCCAGAAATTATGGTTATAATTTCCATAACTGCTGAAAAGAACCAGATCAAGAAGTCAGAGACTCCATTTTCTTCAACCTCCTGAGAAGGGGGGTATAAATAAAACCTCATGTCTCTGCTGCCTTCCCAACTTCTGCTACCTCGAAGAACAGCTCTTCACAGCACCAAACACATAGCCAAATGCAGGAATAAGTATAGCTGTGCCATATTTCTCTTAAAATACACAAATTAACTGTTCAGAAACATGCTCTGATTTACCACAACAGTTCAGAGATGGAAAGGTTGAAGTCCAGCTATGCACTTTAACAGAGTTACATGTGACTTGATTACATCACATCCGTTGTTACTTTTCTGGGCCAGGATTAGCAGAAGTTGTATTAACAGTGGAGTCATGGTTTCAAAACCAGCCTGAGTTTATGCATCCTCAGATTAAAGCAGAAGTTTCCCAATAGTGTTTGGTACTGATATCAAGGCTCTGTAGCCAAAAAAGGTCAGGGTTATGCACATCTGGTAAGCCTGAGTATTTTAGTCACATATATTGAGCACTTTCACTTGAGGCACAGGAAGTCCTTGGTGAGGACAGGTACATCAGCTTCTTACAGGAATATTTCTTATTTTACCTTGCCCTTGAATTCTGGCCAGCATCAGCTTTGAGGTGAGATGTTCTCAACTCTTTCCTAGCAAATCCATTTATTCCTGCAATCCAAGAAATACAGAGTTTGGCATGAAGTGTTTGTTTTAGGATTTTGCAACTGTAGCTGCTATGAATGCACCTGATAAGCAGCTGTGCATGTGCTTAGGCTTGAGGTATCCATGAATCCCTGTCTTTTCTTTTGCATTAAAACCAGTATTCATGATCTTGTAAGCAAAGGTTCTAGGATTCATTCAAAACTAAGGCTGTACATTGATCATCCAGCACTGGAGCTACATAGCTCATGCACAGTGACAGCAGACTCCTTTGGAATTGGAAATAACCAGCTTTAGAATTGGCACCCTACATGTCTCTGCCTACAAAGATGGGAAACCAATTCCTCACTAAGCAGATCAACCTAGCACAGCATAGGCTGAGAATTTGGCTCTTGCCTTGCTCAGGTAAGCTCTGCTCTCCTGAACCACCCCAACAGCCTGCCATATGCTGGGGGTGTTCTTCAGTAGCAATCTTTCTTCAGGCCATGCCTAAGCCAGGTCACAATAGAAGCTACACAGGTGAATTTTGTACAACACTTGGAGTATCCAGGGAGGCTTTGATCTTAAACTCCTATTGAGTGGAATCACCAATGAGTGACAGCAGAAACCTTGACACCACAGCCTAATACAACAATCTTGTCTTGAACTCACCTTCCTGCACCAACACATACTTCCAAAAGCAAACAGTAAACTAGGAAACTCAAACTAAATATCTCAAGGCTCTAAACATGTTGACTTTGAAATTCATTAACCTTCATCCTCAAAAACAACTGAAACACAGATTGTTTGTGGAACAGCTTGTTTGCTGTCTGTGGTTCAGAGCACAACTGACTATTCCTTATCACTAGGATACAATTTTTCAAAAACTAATAACCATCTCAGTGTCCCAAGACATCAGAACCCCCCACATAAATGTGAGTTTTAAGTTGCTTCAAGCTAAGTTCACCAATAGTTTGGGATAGATGCAGTAAATATTTCTGGAAACGCTTATAGCTGTACACTGAGTTTCTGAAACAGCCATAGAGCAGAATGTCTGCAGCACTAATATAGAGCACCACAATGGAAAAGATACTGCAAGATTTCCTTCACTGATAGCTAATCTACTCCTTACACACTTCTGGTCACGAGCAGGCTGATTTAAAAATCTGCTCTGAACAAAGAAACAGCAACCCACAGTAGTCAAAGACAATACCAGCATGTGGTCACAGCTGAGGTTTTATAATGTGGCTAAGACTTAGAAAGAAGATGGCTGTGCATTAAGGAAGGCAGTCAAGTTCCAATGGAAGCCATGAATTATCCAGGCTATCAATGCTCCTCTAGAAAATGTCTCTGCCCAGTCACAGATCTCACTTTTGTTCCTCCTGCTAAGTGCAAGGCTTCTCTGATACCATAAACCCTCCCCCAAGTGTCAGATAAACTTGTGATACATGACTGGCTGTGGATATGCTCTGTTCTTAGATGGTGATATGTACATCTAGGCATGGAGGACAAGTGTGGTTAGAGGGTTATCCTAAAGCATACACCAAACAATTCAAGGATCTTCTATCAAATAATCCTTGACAGAATCACTTTATTCTGTGATTACTGTGTCAGAGACTGCTTTACTAGCAGAAGTTCAATGGTGAAACAACAAAACATGATTGCAATGAATATGTTCAGTTCTTTGGGCATATCATGGAATTTAGAAAACACAACAAATGTTTGCTACTGCACCTAGTCTAATTGTGTTCAAAGTTCTCAAAGATAATAGAACTGCTGCAAAAAAACAGATTTTGAAATTTTGTTTTCATTTGAATTGAAAAAGTAAAAAAGTTTACTTGGTTATGAAAATATTCAATTTTTCAAATATAATATATTTCCCAAATATCATCTGGAAAAATGCAGACACATCCAGCAGCTTCAGCTTCAAATAACAGTTTATAGTTAAGCTATCTAGGACTGCTCTAAGCATGGAGTGCACAGGCTGAAGTACCCAGGCTACACTCACACCCCTATTTTTAACCTGTTGTTCAGTTGACTCAGACACTCAGATGCTTCAGAGAGGTTGAGGCAGAATTGATCTATTTAAATACTCAGTGATAAATCACTTCAAAGCTATCAGTGCTTGAAGGATTTACATCAATTCCAGCAAGTTCTGATCACATTCCCTGCTGTCTTGGGCAAAAGATGTCAGAAACAAACCTGAAAAACTAGAGATCAAGGTAAGGACAGGAATATTAGCAGGGCTTCTGATAGCCAAAGTTAGCAACACATTTCCTGCATGTTTGAAGCAATCTCTACAGTTCCCCTGGCTGGTGCCTTGAAATGCTGTAATTTGCACTGGAGATTCACCACAGATGCAGTCATTATCCTTCAGCAGCAATAACTTAATCCTGAACAGTACATTCCAGCCAGAACCAACTACAGCTTGGAGCACAATTTGTAAATAAGCGCTGTAGCATCGTTAACGTGGGAAGTCAAATTCCAAGAATTTAGTTCTCATAAGGTCTGTATATCATAGAAGCAGCTTGTTCTCATATCCTCCTCTATTGTAAATGTAATGGGGTAGGAAAGCAAAATTCATTGCCTGCTATTTCATCAAATAAACAAAATTTACATTTGAGACAAGCCGATTCCAAAAGCATTTCAAGAACAAATTATTTCTCTTCCTCATCTGTCATTTTATAGAATATTCCATGGGCACAGTGGGGTCTGTCCTCCCCAGGATACACTGCTTCCATGAGAAAAACTACATACAATTACTTCAGCTGCAAGCTGAAGGGCACAGGCCCATTTTGAGAACACAAAGTCCTAAAGGTGCAAGTACAAATCAACATTTCAAAACATCCCTTAATTATTACTCACTGGTCATTTAACAGCTTTTACAGATGAAGACCACTCACTGTAGTGCTAGGCAGCAAGTGCACCTACACGTTCTCCAGCAGAGGCATGTCCCCACATACAATAAGCCAAATTAGTATGGTACTATGCAGGGGGAACACGTAGTTAAGACTCTGTTTTGTAAGGTACATTAAGGTCTCCAAAGACTTAAAAATCAATTGTTATCAGAACAAACTGCAGACACTTATTCATGAGGCGAATATATGTATTCACAAGCTGAATAATTTTTTTCTTGAATTTCAGTCCCAAAGTGCCTATTTTAAAGGTCCATATTTCTATAGCAACATTCCCATTAAGTACCAGGAAATGTTGGATTAGACCTACTTATATTACAGAATTACTTCAATTATAATTCCAGGAAGCCTATTTGCAAAGCTCCTGTCTTTCAAAGATGTGATCTTTCAAGCTGTGACCAAGCAGCATTTAAGCTTCCAAGGAAAGAATTGCAAGTTCTTTTTCACTATTGTCATGAACGCACTTGTGGTAGTTTGAAACAGCATCCTTTCAGCAGGAAATAAACACAAGAATGGAGGTTTCAGGACAGAAAATGGAAAGCTGAATATAACCTTTATGCAATGCAAAGAAGAGAAATACAAAAAAGCTCTGAGACGTTGGCTCAATAGTAAAACAGGTCTTTCACCTATAAAGTTCATGATCAGAAAATCAACTAGACTTGTCTGCTTCAAGTTAAGAAGGATGCAGAAAATGCAGCAATACAGGCAACAAAAAACCCAATGAGTCACATTATTGATCAGACAAATGTACTTGCAGTCCTGCCAGAAGCAGTCATCACCACTGGCCATGAACCAGTGACCCTTGACTACTGTCCCCAGAGCACAGAGGATTCTACTTCACCCTATAAGGGTGCACCATGTTAGCAAGAAGTCTACCTCATGCAGTCAAAGTCTGCTGCAAAGCAGTCTCAAACTTGCATTCCACAAAGATCTGAAGTTAGTGGTAAAATAACAGCCTACATCTGCTTGCAGCTTGTTCCTGGCAATACAGATCATGCTTACTGCTTAGGCATGTTCTGGTCAACCTAATTAAAATCCTGAGCCAGATTTTCTACAACAAATTTGAGAGTCACGACATCTCTGCTGATGGTACACTGGACTCTGCTGTCCAAGTGACAGAGCTCCACTACAGCTTATCCCTCTGTCTGAACTGCTGTGGTCCTACCCTTCCTCATCACATCAGGCCTCCATTGTGTTCTGTCACCAGCTGTACCAAGCCAATTTAGACATCTAACCCAATCCAGGTTCCACAAAAGATACAATAGCAAAGGACAGAGCTCCTTCTCTTCCCTTGAACACCATTTTCTTCACAGCTTCTACCATTTTCTTAAATGTTGAGGGAAAGTGCTTAACCAAACAGACAAAGCTCAGCTTTATGAAAGGGAAGTCTTTGCTCTTCCCTAAGCCAAGTATGCTGCTGAAACCAGAGCTTGTTTCAACTAGAAAGGGAAAAACGTGGTACACAAACATGAATGCCTAACTTAGATAAGGTGTTATGAACACTGCTCCTTTTACTTAACCTTAGTATTCTGCAAGCAAGCAGGATTTAATCTCACTGACATGTAGCAACAAATTCAGAGCTGTTTGTGTCTGTGGACTACATACACCCGAGCTGCAAGGCTAACAAAACAAAAATGGTACCAATGTCTGAGCTAGAAATTAACACAACCTTGGCATACTGAACAAGATAACTACCAAGTAAAGTGGGCATCCTATCAGAACCAGAAGAGTCCATTAGCAAAACAAGTTAAGTTCATTCTTCTACTCAAGAGAACAAACAAGATAAAGTTCAATGTATGAACTCAGGTGAGCCCTTCTCTTACATCAGTAATCTCAAGTTTACAGAACCCCTGTTTTGCAATCAAATATCTGTGTGTACTGCCCTGTAGTCATAGGGAACATATCAAATGGTAGGGGTAGAAGGGTAAAAAAGACCAGCAACAGAGTTAAGCTGACCTGAAGCTGCCTCAGAGTTAGAGATTTTCATATCAGGCTGTAGAGACATGCAGGATTTGGCTTACTTTCAGTCTCCACAAAAGAAAAAAAAAAGGAGGGGAAAGAAAAAAAAAGCACCCACAAATATGCTGGTTTCATGATTTCATTTAATTAAAAATTTATGGGTAAGATAAGGATTGTTTCCTTTAAAAGTTAAACCTTGATTAGATGATGCAGACCAAAAGGGAGAGATAACATGCAATGAATTACTGCTGAACTCCACTGCCACTGGTCAGGAAACAGAGCTGCCCACCAATGGCATCACTGTTGTCAGCAGCAATTTGACAGAGCAGATTTGCTACTGGACAGGGTAGGGTGGGTGGCAAGCCCGTGACATCAACATCACAAAAGCCGTTAAAAATCCGCACCGCGACTCCGGAGGGCTCCGAGTTCTGCATCAGTGCCTGCTGTAATGCAATCAGACACCACCTTGCTGGAACACTGTCAGCAGCACTGTGCTGAGTCATAGAGCCTGTGGGGACACTGGAGCTGCAGGGCCTGCGAGCGCTCCTGCACTCAGCTGCTGCAGAGCTCAGCTCTCCAATCCCAACTCAGCCGTGCAGCACTGGGAAACCCTCAAACCCAGAAACAAGGGAAGCTGGAATGCAGAGTATCTCAGCATCTACTATAACCCAGCAAAGATTAAGCCTTTTTAGAGATCTTCACAATTCCTCCATACAAATACAGCAAGTTCCCCTATTTCCAACCCTCTCACAGCCAATCTATGTGGAATGACCAGCAGCACATCTGCAAGGAACCCATCATTACAAAAATCAGACAGAAGCACTGTTAACTTTATTTGTTTGTCTTCAGAAAAATCTAGTGTGTGTGTGTACATATATATATAGATATAGATATATATATATATAGCAGTCCTTGGAGTATTTCAGAAAAGGTCAAGAATAGGATAGGCAAGAAAATACTAGCTGCTCTGAATGCTAGCACTGGAATATCTTTAACCTTCTTCAGCTGGCAGAGGTTATTAGTTTCTGACCATCTTTCATCAGCATGGGTGTTTCCATTTCTCTGAGCCTTTTTTTCCTTATAGCACTTGGTAGTATATGCACTCTTCCCAGTGAAAACAAGCTCTAAAAATTAGAGCTCTGAACAATGACAGGCTAGCTCTAAGCCAGTGGTTATTTCAAGACCCAGCTCTCAAAATAAACTAGAATTATGACAGTATCTCACCATGTTAAATACACAGATGTTCAAGAAAGTGTTCAATAATAATTACCTTCATCTGAGGGGAAAAGTAAAGAAGTCATGCTACTAGAGCAAGCTAGACATCTGTTTTAGAAAATTAATCCTTGAAACAACCATGGCATGATTAAGAGTTTTTTCAGCTGCCAACACTGAATGGTGCATGATTTGTGCCGAGTACTTCACTGCTCTTGCTTGGTTGTAATGATTCTCTAAAACACAAAGGTTTTAAAAATCTCCTTGATTCACATCAATAGCTGAATACTAGAAAAAAGTTTTGTTCAAATGTTACAGAAAAGTCATATTTAAAAGTGAAAAATGCTTAATAGGTGCTGAGACCTGTTACCAAAATAGCTACAGCACCCCTTGGAATGACCTCTTCCACACAATAGGCAATACTCATTATTGACCTTCAATGCAGCAAATCTATATACAGCTGGCACAGCAAAAAGGCTGCTGCGTGCAATTTAATAAGCATAAAGACTGCAAAATAAACAATGAAAAAGAAACTGACCTTAAGTTTAGAATGCTGAAAATTAGACTCTTCCTGCTCTTCATGCTGCACCGAGTCAGCTCTCTCCCTCACACTTCTATACCCAGGACTGGGTATAATGTACTCTTTTCCTATGTCGATGTCTTTCATCTTCTGTAAACGCCAGGGTTTACACGTGTACTTACACCTCAAGTATCTGAAAAATAATTAAATTCCCCTTCATTATGTGCCGTGCCAAATACACCAGTTACTTTTAGTCACCTATTTTTAAAGTTAATTTTCAAAATCAAACTCAATAAGCACTTGTAAATGAGTTATATTACAACAGGGCTGTAATAACATGGCTTTTGAAGTCCACACAAGACTAACTTCTCATGAACTAGTTTAAACATACCCTGAGGTAATCAAATAGTACAATGATCCTCAATGCACTAGAGTGCTGTCATAGTTCCTCCCTTAGATCTCTGAAATACAATTATGCAATCTGACAGATTAAAGTGATAGCTACAGCATTTAGCTGAAACTCTGAGAAACTTGACTGGGAAGGCCAAATCCCCAGAATCTTTTGTAAAGATTCTGAAATTGCGTCTATCCAATAATTTATCGGTACAAAGTTTTCCAAAACCAATCTCTCTGGAGAGATCACTTGATAAAATTAGTCAGTACAAACACTCTGGAGAAAATTACGTCCCTTCTCTATAGCATTGCTCACTTACTCCATAGGCTTGAGCTATAATTAAGTATAGACATGCACAGGAATGAGTCACACCTTCGGTGCTGCAGCTTTCCACCCAGTCTATCAAACTGCTCTGAAAGGTCAGAAGGAGAACCAGAGTGTGGAAGACTAAAATCACTCCCCTCTGCGAGACTCTGTTTTAAAACTCCGTTTTATTGCATTCAGCCACCCGCCCGCATCTAAGGCGACGGGAGACGCCTGGCTGGGCTGCGCTGCTCAGACTGCACCAGCAGCGCTGCCGGGGTGCGCGGGGCCGCCAGGGCTCCGCCGCCGCAGCATCGCCGCCGAGGGCACGG